>CAKNYM010046419.1:0-10690 GCA_932195095.1 Andricus curvator | reverse complement strand
TTAGATCTATGAGATGAAACTTATTCCTAATATCAAGAAAGTTTTTCTCACACAAACAGAATGAAACATTTTTTTAAACTTTCATAATTCGGTACAAGTGGGACATAAAGGTCCAACAATAGGTAGATCCATCCGTCTCAAAGACGCAAACATATAAATCATGGTATCGTATTTTGTATATAAAAAAAATTTTCTCATATAAACATGTCATAATTTTTCTTTTCAAATATTTGAACAAAAAAGCCACTTCGAATTGGCTGATCTAGCTCAAAATTCTATCAAACCGGGAAATAAATTAGGGCTACTATTTGTCAAAATTTCTTGACCATTGCTCTTCTACTTTCGAGTTATGGTCATTACAAACCTTCATCTATGAGGAATCAATTCACTGCGACACTCAAATAGGGGGAGGTACCACATCATGTGACGATTATTATTAACTTTAATCTAATTCCTGATCATATCTAGGAGATCTTATGAGATCTAGGAGATGAAACTTATTCCTAATATCAAGAAAGTTGTTCTCACACAAACAGAATGTAAATAAAACCTGAAAATAAATTAGGGCTACAATTTGTCAAAATTTCTTGACCATTGCTCTTTTATTTTTCGAGTTATGGTTATTACAAACCTTCCTCTATGAGGAATCAATTCACTTTGACACTCAAATAGGGGGCGGTGTCACATCATGTGACCATTATTATTAACTTTAATCCAATTCCTGATAATATCTAGGTGATCCGATTAGATCTAGGAGATGAAACTATAAATAAAAGATATTTTGAAGCTTTTTTGTCATAAATCACTGTCTTGAATAGAAGCCAGGCAGAGAGCAACATGCAGTTGCTGTTTCGTCTTTTGTATTTTCTTACAAGCCGCTTTGTCTACAATCCTCATGAGGTATGAACATTACACTACATTGTAGCTCAGAGCTGGATTCTCTTGCTTTGTAGAGAGTTGATTTATTCGAGAACTTGCCTTGTTCCTCTAGACTAGGCAATTACTGTCACCATCCAGAGAGATAGCTGATACGCAGGAAGGTATTTCAGTACCAAATCCAACTTCTCTCATTCCATCGCGTTCCTTTCCAGTCTTCAAGTTTATTCAACAACAACAAAACAATAACATTTACTTTTATTGTTATTTGCACAAAAAAAATATTATCGAAGGGCTAGAACTCGAATACTGCGAAAAATGGATTTTGGCGTTTATGATCTTGGATTTTAGAATTTGGATCAGCTAAAAATCGAGCAAATTAGGATAGAGCTATTGTTATCAAAAGGAAATAAGCCTAAGTAGGCGCCGTGCGCCTAAAAAAAAAGTTTGGTAACCTAGATTTTACAAAGTTGAATAAGTCGTTTAAATCCCCCCCTCTCTCTCTATCAATCCCCTTCTCTCTCCTCTTCTATCCTATACTATTATATCCTGTCCTATTCTATCGGATCCTATCCTATTCAATCCTATCTTATCCCCTCCGCTACTCGCGTCCCTTCCCCTACACCTACTTTCCCTCCCCGCCCTTACTTTCTCACCCTTCCATCCCCTGCTGTCCCTCCCCCACTATTCTAAATATCCCTCCCATACTTCCCCTTCCCTCACGTCATTTCTTCCCCTTAAACCAGAGGGGAAATAAAATAATAAAAATTGGGTCCAGTGGAGGTGGATTACCCCGGATTGTATCGGATTACCTGGATTAGCTGTATACAGAGAATTACTCTGGATTACCTAAGATTACTCCGGATAGAATGCGATTATTTCGGTTTACATAAAATTATGGTGGATTACTGCACTTAAACTAGACTCACGCGAATTTTCCACCAGAAAGTTTGACTTTCTGACAACATTTTATAATTTTTTAAGAACAGAGATCAAATTTTTACCAAATAGTTGAATTTTTAACCAAAAAAAATCAATTATTATCAACGAAGAGGATTAATTATTATCAACGAAACAGACGAATTTTTAACACGATACATGAATTTTAAACGAAGAAGTTGAATTTTCAAATTAAATTGTTCAATTTTCAGCCAAATAGTTGCATTTTCAACAAAAAAAGATACATTTTACACCAAAAATTGAATAGTTAAATTTTTCGTTTGAAAAGTAATTTTAACATTGAAAAAATGAATTTTCTGCAAAATAGTTTAATTTTCAACCAAAGATATAAATTTTCAACAAAATAGTTGAGTTTTCACCTGAAAAAGATCAAAATTTCAAACAAAAAAAGAATGGTTATATTTTCAATTAGAAGAATTAATTTTTTATCAAGAAAAACTAATTTTAAAAAAAATATTGTAATTTTCAACCAAAGAAATGAATTTTCAACTGTAAAGAATTATCTAGATCCAAAAAATAGATTTTTAAGAAAGTAGTTCAATTTTTAACCGAGAAGAATATTTTTCTACTGAAAAATACTTTCAGCAACATACATGAATTTTGAACTAGAAAATATAAATTTTCAACCAAATAGTTAACTTTTCAATTAAAAAAGATAAATTTTTAACGAAAACTGGAAGAATTACATTTTCAATTTTTAAAAAATAAATGTTTACCAAGGAGATGAATTTTTAACTAAAATGATACGTCTTCAACCAAAAAATAAATTTTCAACAAAGTAATTCGACCTTCAACCAAGTAGTTGAATTTTCATCTGAAAAAGATAAGTTTACAATTAATAATAGATTAGTAAAAATGTTCAGTTAAAAAAATAAATTTTCAGCCAAAAAAAAACCAAGAGTTTTCAACAAAATAATTTAATTTTTCACCAAAATAGTGCAATTTTCACCGAAAAATATAAATTTTCAAACAAAAATTGAATACTTAGATTTTCAATGAAGAAAAATTAATTTCTTACAAAAAAAAATATTTTTAACAAAATAGTTCAATTTGCAACTAAAAAAGATAAAATCTAAAACAAAAATAGAATGGTTATATTTTCAATCAGAAAAATTAATTTTTTATCAAGAAAAACTAATTACAAAAAATTGTAATTTTCAACCAAACATATGAATTTTCAACTGTAAAGAACTATCTAGATCTAAAAAATAAAATTTTAAGAAAGTAGTTCCATTTTCAAACGAGAAAATTAATTTTCTACCGAAAAATACGAATTTTCAGCAGGAAAAGTTAATTGTGAACCAAATAGTTGAATTTATAAAAAAATACCTTTTTTAAAAAATCGTTTAATTTTCAAACAAACAATTGAATTTTCAACAAAAAACATGAATTTTTAGCCAAGAAGAATAATTTTCTACTGAAAATACAAATTTTCAGCAAAATACATGAATTTTCAACTAAAATGATACGTCTTCAGCCAAAAAATAATTTTTGTGATAATAGATTATAATATATAATAATATATAATAGATTAGTAAAAATTTTCAGTTACAAAAATTAATTTTCAGCCAAAAAAACAATGGTTTTCAACAAAATAATTCAGTTTTTCACCAAAATATTGCAATTTTCAGCGGGAAATATAAATTTTCAAGCAAAAGTTGAATACTCAGATATTCAATGAGGAAAAATTAATTTCTTAACAAACAAAAATTATTTCCAACAAAACAGTTCAATTTTCAACTAAAGAGATAAATTTTCAACTAAAATGATTCATCTTCATCATCTGAAGAAAATGCATCATTTTTCATTAACAAAATTTAATTAATTGTCAGCCAAATAGTTGAATTTAAAAAAAAATAACTTGAGCACAAAATTGTGGAATTTTTAACTAAATAATTGAATTTTCAACCAAAAACATGAAGTTTCAACAGGGAAGATTAATTTTTTACCGAAAAAGATGAATTTTGAACAAAATACGTGCATTTTCAACCAAGTAGTGGAATTTTAAACTAGAAAAGATAAAACTTTAAATAGTTAAATTTTCAATTGAAAAAGATAAATTTTCAACAAAAAATGGAATAATTATATTTTCAATTCAAAAAATTAAGTGTTTGCAAAAAAATGGGTTTTTAACAAAATAGTTAAATTTTCAACCAAGTAGTTGAATTTTCAAACAAGAAGATTATTATTCTACCAAAAAAGATGAATTTTTAACAAAATCTATATTTTTTGAACAACAAAAGTTAATTGTCAACCAAATAGTTCATTTTTCACACAAAAAACTTTTTTTTTAATCGTTGAATTTTTAACTGAATAATTGAATTTTCAACAAAAACATGAATTTTTAACTGAGAAGATTAATTTTCTACCGAAAAAGACGAATTTTTAACAAAATGCGCGAATTTTCAACTAGAAAAAATTAAACTTGAACCAAATAGTTAAATTTTTAACTAAAAAAGATCATTTTCAACAAAAACATGAATTTTTAACTGGGAAGATTAATTTTCTACGGAAAAAGACGAATTTCCAACAAAATGCGTGAATTTTCAACCAAGTAGTGGAATTTTCAACTAGAAAAAATAAAACTTCAACCAAATAGTTAAATTTTTAACTGAAAAAGATCATTTTCAACCAAAAATGGAATAATTATATTTTTAATTCAAAAAATCAAGTTTTTACGAAAAAAAAAAGAATTTTCAAAAAAATAGGTAAATTTTCAACCAAGTAGTTGAATTTTCAACCAAAAAGATTATTATTCTGCCAAAAAAGATGAATTTTTAACAAAATCTATGTTTTTTCAACAAAAAAAGTTAATTGTCAACCAAATAGTTAATTTTCCACACAAAAAAATATTTTTGTCAAAATCGTTGAATTTTTAACTAAATAATTGAATTTTCAACAAAAACATGAATCTTTAACTGAGAAGATTAATTTTCTACCGAAAAAGACCAATTTTTAACAAAATGCGTGAATTTTCAACTAGAAAAAATAAAATTTCAATCAAATAGTTTAATTTTTAACTAAAAAAGATAATTTTCAATCAAAAATGGAATAATTATATTTTCAATTCCAAAAATTAAGTTTTTACAAAAAAAAATGAATTTTCAACAAAATAGTTAAATTTCTCACCACAAGAATACAATTTATCGAGAAAAATATAAATTTTCAAGCAAGAAGATTAATTTTTTACCAAAAAAGACGAATTTTTAACAAAATATATATGATTTTTCAACTATAAAAAATCAATTTCGAACAAAAATTAGAGTAGTTAAAGTTTCAGTAAAGAAAATAAATTTCAACGTTAACCCGTGCCCCCGGGTTTTAAATGGGAAAAACCCGATTTTCAAAAAAATGGAAAAAAGAAGTACTTATTATAATTTTTTTGTGAATTAAAGTATTGCCACCTCTTAAGGAGTATTTAAGGAATAATTTTCACACAATATCTCTTAATTTTGACACACCCAATCCCCTTCAATTGTGCCCGGAAAATGCCCCAAAAATGCGAAATAGCAGTTTTCTATCAAATTCATGCTAAAGACGGTATTTAAAAAAAAAATTCAACTTGAATTATTTTTAATCGATAAGTGACGAATTTTAAATATATATTTTCAATTGTTTAAACAATTATTATTTGTTTAAACCATTTTTCCCCTGTAAATCGTGAAAAGTTATTATCTTTCGGAATAAATCGTACAAAGTTGATGAATGTCAAGAGTAGCAGTTTTTGTTTAACTTATTTGGTAATTATTTTAACAATTTTCATTTGTTTAAACAATTTTTTCTCCCTAAAATCGTAAAAAGTTATTATTTTCTGTAAATAATGACACAATTAAAGAATGTTAAAAGCAATTTATTTTTGAAGGATTTTTGGTAATTATTTAAACAATTTTGACTTTTTTAAACAATTTTTTCCCCTTGTAAAGCGTGAAAAATTATTATTTTGTGTAATTAATGACACAATTAAAGGAATTCAAGAGTAATATTTTTTTTTCTACAGGATATTTAGCAATTTTTTGAATAATTTTAATTTGTTTAAACAGTTTTTATTTTTTTCTATATATACATTCGGAATTATCTACATGTAAATTATTTTCAGTACACAGATTTCAATTATCTACGGGGGTGATTGTAAGAAAAAAAACACTATACTTTAATTAGAGTAGTTGATTTCAACTTTTTAAATCAATTATTATTGTTTAAACAATATACGGTATACGTTCTGAGATAAAGATTACATTCGTTAATTGTGTCATTAATTGCAGAAAAGAATAACGTTTCACGATTTACAGAGAAATCATTATATAAACAAATGAAATTGTTTATACAAATGAAAATTGTTTAAACAAATTAGAATTGTTTAAAAAATTGCTGAATATCCTTTAGAAAAAATATTACTCTCAACATCCGTTAATTGTGTCATTAATTCCAGAAAATAATAACTTTTCTCGCTTTACAGAGGGAAAAATTATTTAAACAAATAAAAGTTGTTTAAATAATCACAAAATATCCTTCAAAAATACACTGCTCTCAACATTCTTTAATTGTGTAATTATTTCCAGAAAATAGTAAATTTTTACGATTTTTGGAAGAAAAAATTTTTTAAACAAATGAAAATTGTTTAAATAATTACCAAATATGTTAAACAAGAACTACTACTCTTGAAATTCATCAACTTTGTATAATTTATCCCGAAAGATAATAACTTTTCACGATTTACAGGGGGAAAAAATTGTTTAAACAAATAATAATTGTTTAAAAAATTAAAATAATTTGAAATATACTTCAAAAATCATCACTTATCGGTTAAAAATCACTCCCTCATCAGAATTACAAAATGCAAACTAACTAAAGTTGTTACTATTTGCAAGAATTAATTTTTTTCTGAAGAAAGATATTCTCTTTTCGCTCCGCTGGGAATCGAACCACAGAACTTCCGATTGCCGGTCGGGTGCTTTCCCATTAAACTACTAGATAGATCGAGAGAAGAAAATTTTTTCAGAAAATGCACGCATTATTTTTCTAGGTGGTACAAGTTAAATTTTTCAAGGAATCTGTATTATCATCAGAAAATAACAGAAATTTTTAACTTCTTTTCAGACTAGATGGAGATTTCAATTAAAAATTATTTTAATTGATTTTTTTCTGCAAAAAGATCTTCTCTTTTCGCTCCGCTGGGAATCGAACCACAAAACTTCCGATTGCCACCTAGCAAAATAATGCGTGTATTTTCTGAAAAAAGTTTCTTCTCTCGATATCTCTAGTAGCTTAATGGGAAAGCACCCGACCGGCAATCGTAAGTTCTGTGGTTCGATTCCCAGCGGAGGGAAAAGAGAAGATCTTTTTTCAGAAAACAATTATTTAAAATAATTTTTAATTCATATCTCCATCTAGTCTGAAAAGACGTTAAAAATGTCTGTTATTCTCTTATGATAATACAGATTCCTTGAAATATTTGCAATAATAGCAATTAAAATTCACTACGTGCGTCGCTTAATCAGCCAAAGCGCAACCTTAATTAACAAATTCATATTTTATAAACTTTGGTCGTATAAAGTTCAATGAGGGCTCATTTGAAAAGAAATTTGATGAATTTTTTTAAAATCTTAAGTAATTTCTGAATTTCGAATAGCTATGTTTTAAATTCTAAAATCTAAGTAGAAGATTTTCCACTAACGATAAAAGGGAATGGATAAAATTACTCTTCAGTGTGACTTTTATAATTATTCCCGGTAGCCTACATCACCGAACGTGTGTTATAACCGTCGATCGTAAAGACACGGTATCAAAGGCCTAATTTACGAGATCCAAATTTACAGATAGCGAAAATCTGCAGCTCTATTTCTATTTAGGTTTGCTTTATGTCCTCTAACTGGACATTATGAGAAATAAAAATATTTTCTATATATAAAGTACTTCCTTTAAAGCAGATGTTTAAAACTATCTTTTTTATTAATTAATAATAATTATTCATTATTTTTTAACATTGTTTCAAGGAATCTGTATTATCGTTAGAAAATAACAGAAAATATTTAACGTCTTTTCAGACTAGATGAAGCTACAAAAGAAAAATTATTTTAAATAATTTTTTTCTGAAAAAAGATCTTCTCTTTTCGCTTCGCTGGGAATCGAACCACAGAACTACTGATTTTCGGTCAGGTGCTTTCACATTAAGCTACTAGAGAGATCGAGAGAAGAAACTTTTTCAGAAATACACGCATTATTTTGCTAGATGGTACAAATAAAATTTTTTTCAAGGAATCTGTATTATCATTAGAGAATATCAGAAAATATCTAACGTCTTTTCAGACCAGATGGAGCTATGAATGGAAAATTTTTTTAAATGATTTCTTGAAAAAATTGTATTTGTACCATCTAGCAAAATAAGGCGTGTATTTCTGAAAAAAGTTTCTTCTCTCGATCTCTCTATTAGCTTAGTGGGGAAACACCTGACCGGAAATCAGTAGTTCTGTGGTTCGATTCCCAGCGCAGCAGGTCCATTGTAGCGAAAGGAGAAGACCTTTTTTCAGAAAAAAATTATTTAAAATAATTTTTAACATTGAATGTTAAATACTCAAATTTGATTTACTTTTATAACATCTTGTTATAGAATTTCAAAGCAATATTGAACTAATAAAACTTGACCAAATTTTTTTTTATTCTACCAAGATTCTATCCTTTGCAGTACTAATTCCAAAATTTTGTACCTAAATTAATTTTTATAGTTTTTAGAACTTGAAAAAAATTTTGCTAGTTACAATTTTTTGAAAACGTTTAATTTTTGATACCTTAGTCGATTTTGAATTAATCGATTAATATCCATTGCGCAAAACCAAAATAAGATAAAAAATTTCAATAATTGCAGATTTTTTGGAAAATCATCAATTTTATTTTTTCGTAATCTTGTATATAGATTACACAAAAATATGCCCAATTTTTAAAATTTTGATGAGGGTTTTTACCTTGAGTTTATGTAGAAGAACTCATTTCTACGGACCTCATGAAGTTGAAATAAATTTGGAAAGTTTTGCAAATTATTATTCCAGGCACACATTTTTTTAACTTAAAAATTTTATTTAACCTGAAACTAACCTAAACGAACATTAAAAAAGCCCAAATTAGAATTAAAATTTCCAGGGTAGGTGCACAAATTTATTTTGGATTCCTGGTGTTTTTTTTTTAAACAAATCATTGAGCAGTTTATTAATGATGAAAAAGAAAAAACAATTTAAAAAGCTTAATATTTTTAAAGTTTCCTAAAAACTTGGTAAATTTCTTCGAAATTTTTAATTGAATTTATAAAGAAGACCACTTAGAAAAAGTTCGAAATTTTTCGACCACAAAAAATTATTTTCATTTTCTGATCTGAAATCTTTTATTTTTTAAAAAGCTATAAGAATTGAAGAGAGTTGATCGTTAATTCAATAGTTGAATTTTCAACTAAAAAAGAGGACTATATATTTTCAATTCAAACAATTAAGTTTTTACCAAAAAAAAACGAATTTTTAACAAAATAGTTAAATTTTCAACCAAGGAAATGAATTTTCTACCAAAATGATACATCTTCAATCAAAAAATGAGTTACTAACAAATTAGTTTAAATTTTAACCAATTAGTTGAATGTTTATTAGAAATAATTAAAACTATCAAAAATAGAATAGTCAAAATTTTCAGTTAAAAAAATAATTTTCAACCCAAAATAAAAACAAAATTTTTCAACAAAATAGTTAAATTTCTCACCATAATAATACAATTGTTAACGAAAAATATATATTTTCAAGCGAGAAGATTATTTTTTTTATCAAAAAAGACGAATTTTTAACAAAATAGTTAAATTTGTAACTAAAGAGATGAGTTTTCAACTGAACTTATGCATCTTCAACCAAAAAATGAATTTTCAACAAAGTAGTTGACTTTTAACCAATTAGTTGAATTTTCATCAGACAAAATATGAATTTACTATTAAAAATAGACTAGTTAAAATTTTCAGTTGGAAACTTAATTTCCAACCAAAAATAAAAACAAAAGTTTTCAACAAAATAGTTAAATTTTTCACCATAATAGTGAAATTTTCAACAAAAAATATATATTTTCAAGTAAGAAGATTATTTTTTTACCAAAAAAGACGAATTTTTAACAAAATAGTCAAATTTGTTACTAAAGAGATGAGTTTTCAACTAAACTTATGCATCTTCAACCAAAAAATGAATTTTCAACAAAGTAGTTGACTTTTAACCAATTAGTTGAATTTTCATTAGAAAAAATATGAATTTACTGTTGAAAATAGACTAGTTAAAATGTTCAGTTGAAAACTTAATTTTCAACCAAAAATAAAAACAAAAGTTTTCAACAAAATAGTTAAATTTTTCACCATAATAGTGAAATTTTCAACAAAATATATATATTTTCAAGTAAGAAGATTATTTTTTTACCAAAAAGACGAATTTTTAACAAAATAGTAAAATTTGTAACTAAAGAGATGAGTTTTCAACTAAAATAATTTGCATCTTCAAACAAAAGTTGAATTTTCAAGAGAGTACTTCGATTTTTAAATAATTATTTGAATTTTCAAAAAAAAAAAAAAAAAAGTTCTTCACTTCTTCGTTGAAAAGTTCCCAGCTTCGAATATTAATGTTTTATAAATCAAATCAGAATGTTAATTTTTCTGCGGTAGGATTGGATGAAATTGGATTAAAATGAATTAGATCGCATCGGATTGGATACGATTGAATTGGATTGGACTGAATCTGATTAGATTAGATTGGATTTGGATTGGATTGCATCGAATTAGATTAGATTGTATTGGATTGGATTAGATTAGATTAGATTAGATTAGATTAGATTAGATTAGATTAGA
>CAKNYM010046418.1:15282-46060 GCA_932195095.1 Andricus curvator | reverse complement strand
ATGATACCAGTGTGTTTAATATTTCCTCTCATGGTATGTTATTAACATACGGTGTTTTTGTTATGATGAATAACTTTAATTTTAATTTTTCTGCTATATTACGCAAGGAAAATATGCATAGTTTTATGTTTTTTAAAGTTTCTGTAAGATTATCTCTTATTTCTCCTTCAATAGGCAGTGCAATGTGAAATTTCTTACCTTTTTTAATTTCTTTCGCGAGTCCTTTTTGAAGTTTAGTAAATTTTGGCCATTGTTGTCGTTTTTCGAGAATGTTGGACCCAAAATCACGAGGATGTCCTTCCGTGGTTGTAAAATATACATAATTATCTTTCCTCATAGACATTTTGTCACGACATTCGACGATATTCTTGTTTGGATTAAACGGGCCGGATAACGGGATTTCAATAGGGGGTGTTTCCGGGGGTGGACAATTATCTACTGATTCTATCGCCTTTAGATTTCCAAAATCATCTTGAAGTATTTGGTTTTCCTTTTTTATTATCAGTATCGTGTTCTTTGTCAGTATCATTGATTTTATTATCGATATCGTTATTTAGATTATCATTATTGACATTTTCGTTATTAAATTTATCATTAGAATGATTTTCATTGTCATACTCAAAATCATAGTTTTCTTCATCAATATTATCTTCTTCAAAATTTTCTTCATTATAATTTTCTTCATTTTCTTGTTCATCTTCTTCTGATGCACTGGTGCTTAAATAATAATTTTTATCTTCATCTTCACTGGATTCTTGTATTTCTTCTTTATTAGATTTTCTTATTTTATATTTTTTAACTCTTTCTTTTAAATAATCAGAATATTCGGGATTGGAATCTGAATCTTCCATTGTTTCAGAATTTTTTATATTTTCTTTTCAAGGCCTACCTCTTTTTTTAACTGTAGGTGTATGGATTACTTTTTGTTTTTCGAGCATAACCTTGCGTGGTCTACCTCGCTTTTTAATTTCTAAATATTCTGACTCGAAATTATCTTTTTCGTTTTTCAGGCTTCCTCTTTTTTTGTTTTCAAACACAGGGATTATCTTATGTGAGTCGAGTATAGCCTTACGTGGTCTACCTAGCTTTCTAATTTCCAGATTTGTATTTTTAAATTCTTCTTTTGATTCTTCTTCCTGAGAATTTTCAGCAATGTTTTTATTTTCTTCTTCATAATTTTCATGTATTTCTGGATTCTTTTTTTTTAATTTACTTCTTGTTAACATAGTATTCCATTTTGATTCTTCTTGTTTATTTGAATTAATAATTTGATTTATTTCTTCATTGATATTTAATTTATTTAAAAGATTTGTAATTATTGAACTCATTTTTTTAAATATTCTTACATCTGGATTTTGAATGCTTTCATTAAAATCGTTTAATATATGCTCATAACGAACTTCATTGGGGATTATATTAAAAATTGTTGGAAATTCAAAAATATTTATTGTTATTTGACCAAGAGTGTATACTGGGTGTTCGTTAATTCCTGTCAATTTCAGATGATTTTGTTTATTTATTTCTATAAATTATTCGACTGATTTTTCTTTAATTAAATTTGGTCCAGCTCCTGTATCAATCATTAATCTTACGGGATTTTTTAAACCGTTCGATGATAATGTTATATGAGGGATGGTATTAGTAACGCTCAAATTGATTTTTGCTGTTTTTTGTTCCTTTATATTTTCAAAATTAGAATTGGATGCATTTGATTCTTGATTTAAGCCTTCCTCTGAGCAACCGGTCTGGGAAGGACATTGGAGTTTTCCGGATTTAATTGTTGTGGAGGATTTAATTGTCGAGGTTGTACTTGTTCTTGATATTGATTATTATATTGTCTCTTACGGCAATCATTAATTATATGACCCGGTTATTTTCAATCGTAGCATATTATTTTATCTTGTATAAAATTAGGTTTAGACTGGTAATTGTTTTGTGGTAAAAATCGATTGTTAGTTTGGTTTTGATTTTGAGAATAATTAGGAAAATTTTGTCTTTGATTTTGAGAATAATTAGGCAAAAATTGTCTTTGATTTTGAGAACAATTAGGTAAAAATTGTCTTTGATTTTGATAATTATTAGGACTAAATTGTCTTCGATTTTGAAAATTATTGGGAGAAAATTGTCCTTGATTTTGAAAATTATTAAGAGAAAATTGTCTTTCATTTTGAAAATTATTAGGAAAAAATTGTCTTTGATTTTTGGTTTAAAATTGATTTTGGAGTTAGTTAAAATTTGATTATTGTTCAATAAAACTTCTACATGTTGGTGCCATATGTCCAATCTTTCCACAGAATTGACATGATGCGATATCTTCGCGAGTAATATTAACTTTATTAGTTTTTATTTTATTTTCTGTTATTTCATCTATTTGAGGGTAGTTTGATCTTTTTCTTAGTTCTTTTGTTGCGGCAATTGATCTTTCTATTTCCAACGCGCTGTTCATTGTTTCTGAAAATGATAGTGATTTTTCTATTCTAGTTTGAAGTTCTGTTCTTAAACCTCTAATAAAACAATCGACTGCGTCTTTTTCTAATTCTTCTATAAAATTGTCTTTTATTTTATTGACTTCTGCTGTCAAAATATTTTTATTTTTTGCTCTGTATGCGTCGCTGATTTTATCCGAGATTTCTTTTACTCTAGTTGCATATGAAAGTACTTTTTCGTTTTCCCATTGATAAATGTTACCCATTTCTCCCTGAAGTTGATAAACCGTTTTTATAGGTGCGTATACTGTTTTTAGTTTATTTATTAGTTCATCAATCGTATTGTAAGTGTACCCATATATGCATTTTCGGGCCTCCCCCGCAAGTTTACTTCTAAGCAGTTTAACTAGGTTTGCTTCCACTTCTATACCTGGTAGCATTGACCTTGCTTCTTCGCATGCTTCGACAAAATGACTAAAAGGGACGTTATTTGTTCCGTCGAATAATGGAATGACCTCCACTGCATCTCTGAGTGAGACCTGTTGGTTAGTAGGTAGTCTACTCATTTTGAATGTGTGTGGGTTAAAGTCTGAGTTTGAGTCTGATTTAAAATTTAAGTTTGAAGTATATTGGATTTTTACTTCCGGTATAAGAGGTTCTTGTTTTGGTTGAGTTTCTTGAAATTGTTGCTGTCGAAATGGATTTGAGTTATTAAGATAATTTTCTTTATTTAATACCTCTTTCTGTGTATTGTCAATTATTGTTGAATTTGCTCTATTTTGATCGTCGATACTTATGTTAAAATTTGTGATAGTCACGTCGTTCAATGTATTGTTATCTAAAGTTTCGTTTTGAAAGTTTTTTGAATTTGAAGAAAAAATTAAAGTTTTATCTTCCAAACTAGTATCAATTGGGGAATCTGTATTTATAGATTCAATTTCTGAAGTGATTTCCGACGTATCACTAGTACCTGGTGCGTTAATTATTGAATTGTTTTTAAAGTCTGAGCCTAAATCAGGGTTTGCAGTTTTTCGAATACTTATTGGAAGTTGTTGATTATTCGCGATTATTTTTACTAGTTGAGGATTTTGTGAAACTTGAAGGCGTGTTATTGCCTTGTCTGATTCAGAATTTTGGCCCGACATTTATGATTCTCATTATGAAAATAAGTTGAAATTAATTTTTTTAACAATTCAAGAATTTTTTCAGAGTATATAAAATTTTTAGAAATTATATGTTGGGGGTACAGGGCATAAACATAAATGGTACAAAGCATAAATATAAGTGGTACAGGGCACAAACACAGATATTATAAATTCACATATATAAATGGTATAAGTACAATTCCTAAAATTAACAGGTTTTTTGCATTCCGTTTAGTTCCATGTGCTTTTTTGTTTTATTTCCAAGAAAATATTTTTTAAATAAAACTGAATTTAATTTTCTTTTAATTCAAATAAATATGTTGAATAAATTTTGATATTTTATTTCAAAATACTGAAAAAAAATTTTGCTAAAAGTTAAAAGCAGAAAAAATTTGGTAGTTATCTCTGTTATCGGTAGTTTTTAGTTTCCGCGGCCGATGCACCAACTTTATAACGAGGTATGTTACGTCCTGAAAGGAACAAACTTACCTGTTAAAAATAATTAATTAAAAGGTTTTCTCGTTTTTGAACGAAATCTAGGATTTCGAAACAGGGATGAGAATAACTTCTGAAGGTTGAGATAACTACACAATAATCTACTAATTAAATGGAATACAATTGTACATATTATATTTGAGTTTATTAAATATAAGAAATTACAAAGTCAAAGAGAGATAGCTGATTTTAATTTGTTTTAAAGAAAGAAAAAGGATTTTGTTTTCTGAATTGACTTTAATTTTATTTGTTCTGTTTGCTTTTGTTTTTAAAAATGGTTGTTGCTCTGGTAACTCTCGGGCAGCGAAACTCCTCATCCAGATCTCCACCTTTAAATAAACGAAGATCTTAATGACGAGTTTTTAAACGAAATTTAAGTATTGTGAGTTATTAACTCAATGATTAAAACTTACCTAATATATATATTACAAATTGTTCTGCTTTAATCTTGTCAAGTAACTGTCTGGGGTTTACACTGGGACTTCCGATGATCCTTTATAAAACTGGTTTTTCCAAATTTGGTTAAATTTCTCTTCTCGTTAAATGGAAGAAATTATTCTCTTCTCGTTAAATGGAAGAAATTACTGGTATCGGTCCTCAGGTTTATTAGTTTAGTACGGCTACATTGCTCGTCCTTCTGGTGGTTCACCGTTCCGATGGTTGACAATGAGGATTTTGTCAAAGGAGTGTATTAGGGAGCAGGTACGCTCAGGTCCCCTGTTGTTACTTAGGCACTTAGGGTAATGATCGTAGACAATAGAAGTTTCAAAAGAATCTTGGGTTTGATTTCACTGATTTTAAAGGATTTTGAAATTTACAATGGACTTCAGTTCGATTGGAAATTTCCGAAGTACAACACTGATTTTATTTTTATTTCTCAATTTGAAATTTTGACTACTTGGAAACCGTTTCCAAATAACCGGAATCTATCTGTATTTTTAATGTTTATTTGGCCAACGGCCATGCCCCGCTGAAAAAGCAGTTCTCGTCAGATCAGTGAAGTTAAGCAGCGTTGGGCGCGGTTAGTACTTGGATGGGTGACCATTCGAGAATACTGTGTGCTGTTGGCATAGTATGGGTGTGGTGACCCCAAATTTGTAGTTATTTATAACTACAAGAAAACTATTCACCTAGAAACACTACCCGAATCGGGAAGTGTCACGCCTACCCTGAAAGGGAAATGGCTTAATGGTATACATACATTTGAGAATGTGCTCTAGGGCAGAGCTTCCGCCCGATTTGAAGTTTGGAGATAGACTAATGTTCTGATTCCGATCCTGGGTTTATATACAGGAGATTCCATTGTGGTAACAACCAAAAACTTGACAACCAAAAAATTGACGGCGAGGGGACGTATCAATTGAAATCAATTGATATCCAGGTGTCTATATCTGAAGGCGTAGTACATGAGAGTGCCGTTCCTTGAGTCCAAGGAACTGGTCTTTGTGCCACCCTCCTTAATGTTTCTTGGCCGATTTTTATGAGCTGCGTTCGGAGATTTGTAGGCGAGAAGTCATTGTATTTTAACAGTATAAAGAAAAGTCAAGATTTCCAAACTGCGTGTTTAGTACTGCGGAGTTCAGACTATTGATTTTATCCTGATGGATAAAAATGTATATGTCCGAGTTTGTGCGTTTTCATAAGTACATAATCCTATTCTATTTCTTTCTAACACCTGACCTTGAAAAGTGATACTGTTCTCGTTTTCTATTCTCCAATTACCTAATGTATTCTCAGTATTGGGAGACAGGATACCAATTGTATGTCTGTGTGCAGGATGGTCTAAACGGTGTGCATTTGGGGTACTTTCTGTATGCGCTTGTGTTTGTCTTTTCGTTCTTGGGATTGCACCTGTGTGCAATGGTTGTACATGGTTGTACCGCCCCCCAATCTAATTCTCTTCTAACCGTTACTGATTCGAAATTTAGGTTTCTTGCTAAATCTTCTGTTCTATCATTGTTTTCGAAAAAAAAATTATTCGCACTTGCTTATGCGTTATTTTCTTTGATTATAATTTCTGGAATTATATAATTTTCTCTATTATCTCTAAAATTTTCTACCGGGTTTGCCATTACTGGAATAATTTTTATTTTTCCCGATCTTAGTCGCATTCGACTTTTCTATTCTTATTTTCTTTTTAATCTATTCGGTCTAGCTCAGGGGTCTCTAAGTCTGATTAAAAACCAGCACGTTCACTCAGGTGAGCGTCTCGGTTTTTACTACTTTGGGTTGCGCGTGGCCTGAACACGTAGCGGAAATTGCATATTCTACCCGCACTTTTTAAAAAATATCAAAATACCAAAATTTTTACCTTAAATCATTTTCAATATAATATAATGTTTTGAAAGAAGTGTTGTTGCTTGCTTTTCTTGTGATTTTAGCGAATCGGAAAATGAGTTAACTGATTTTTCTTTAGAATTTTCTTGGTTTTCTACAGAATTTGTTTCTACTGATTCTTAAAGTTTCATCTAGAAGGGTATCGTTTCCTAATGTTTTGTTCTGTTCAAATTCTAAGTTTGAAGCATAAATTACACTAGTATCTTTTAATCTTTGGACTATCGGTGAGTTTTTTTTTGTTTTTCTAAGTTTTCTCGATCATAGTTTAGATATTTTCTTGTTCCTAACGCGGGGTCTTTTTCTGTTTGATTTCTTGTGACGCGTTTTTCAAAGTTTGTGTTGAAACCTGGGGCAGACATTTATAATTTCTTGATTTTTCGAATAGTTTGACACTTTTAGGGTTAGATGTTGACACACGTACTATAAATGATAAATATGGAGACATACATGTAAATATAACAGGCAGGTAAAAATCATTGACAGGTTAGTATCAGAGAAATAAATAATATAGACAGGTTCATATCACAGAGAAATAAATGATATAGACAGCTTTATATCATAAGAAATAAATATCATAGATAAGTAATAGATTGAAGTCATTCGAAGTTTGTTGAGTTTCAGTGAAGAAAGAACAAATTTTAATTTATTTTTGTATGGAATGATTCGCCTGCATAGGGCCAAAGGGGTATTGATGCCAGTAGGCGCGCTGCCTTGCAGGGGGACGTTAGGGTACGAGGATGAAACTGTAATGTGTCTGACGACAAGTTGACATGGTCCTTGTCAGAGTCGGAAAGCTCCCATACTTAGACCTAGGGAGGTATGGGGGTTATCACTCCTGGGACAGTGGACTCACCTACGATCGGAATAGGATCCTAACGTGCGGATTATCTTGAAACTACCATGGCTAACTTACAAAAACAAAAAACTACAGTTAAAGATCTAAGGGTGGGAACTCTAAACGCGCGTAGTCTAAAAACTGGCCGACTTAGCGAACTCATTAAGATAGCAATTGAATACAAAACTGACTTAATAGCACTTCAAGAAACCTGCTGGTCGGGCGATTTCGCGTCAATTTCTAAGGATGACTATACTTTTCACTATGGGGGAGCTAAGGGGCAAAGACTGGGGACTGGTTTTCTTATTAATAAACGAATTTCGCAAGCACTTATCGACATGCAATTCATTAATGACCGGTTATCATACATTGTACTAAAGGGTAATTTCAGCAAACACGTATTAATCAATGTGCACTGCCCCACCGAGGACAAAGACGAAGACACTAAAGATCTTTTTTATGAAACAATCGAGCAGGTTTTTGACAAGTTCTCAACGTTTGACGCAAAAATAGTATTGGGGGACTTCAACGCGAAAATTGGAAAAGAACCAATGTATAGGCCTACAATAGGATCAGAAAGTTTGCATGACGCCAGTAATGATAATGGAACCAGAGTAATAAACTTTGCAGCTTCAAAGAACCTCGTTGTCAAAAGCACATATTTCAAGCATAAAAATATACATAAGGCCACCTGGACATCACCAGATGGTAAAACTCACAATCAGATTGATCACGTTCTAATAGACAGAAGACGTCATACAAACATTCTCGATATAAGATCGTATAGGGGAGCGGATTTAAATTCAGACCATTTTCTCGTGATAGTAAAACTAAGATCTAGGCTAGCGCTAAGTAAGAAAACAAGCCGCACAGAGCCAACAGTTCGTTTCAATATAGATAAGTTCAAAACAGCAACAGAAACATTAAATTACCAAGTTGAGATTTCTAATAGTTTCGACGCTCTCCAAGAACAGAGAGACGATAACAATAATCGCGAGGAGGACCCGGAAACCCTGTGGAGCAATACGAAAAAGGCGATAAAGGCAGCCGCGAAACTTTCGATAGGTTTTAAGAAAGTAACCAAAAGCAAACCATGGTTTGACGAAGAGTGCAAACTCTGGTTTGAGAAACGTCGGAAGGCCAGACTAAGTAGTTTACAAAATAAGTGCGATCAAACACATAAGAAATATCTCGAGATTAGCAAAAGTACAAATAGGCTCTATAGATCCAAGAAAAGGGAGTGGGAAAAGAATAAAATACTAGCAATAGAAGCGCATAATAAACAAAATAACCCGCGTGAGATGTACAGGGGAATCAATTTTATAAGGAAAGGCTTTCAAAGTAGAACGGAAGTAATGAGGGACGAAAATGGCAATCTAGTAGCCGATGCGACAGAGAGACTGAATTTATGGAAAGATTATTTCGATAAACTATTAAATGTACGTGAAGCCCCCGTTGAAGGTAATCTCGGCGAAATCCACACTGCTGATCTATTAATTAACGATCCTACTGATATAGAAATAGAAATGGCCATCAAGAAGTTGAAAAATAACAAAGCCGCGGGCATCGATGACCTACCGTCAGAACTGATAAAAAATGGAGGCCCTTGCCTCACAAGGCAAATTTGTAAATTGATACGCGCAGTTTGGAAAACAGAACGCATGCCGGAAGAATGGAATACCTCTATCATTATTCCCATCTTTAAAAAAGGCGATAAAACTAACTGTAACAACTATCGGGGAATTTCACTTGTGCCTTCGTGCTACAAGATCCTGTCTAATGTTATCCTAAGTAGACTAACTCCTTTTGCCGAGGAAATCATTGGGGATTACCAGTGTGGATTCCGCCGAAACCGATCTACAAGCGATCAAATGTTTACAATTAGACAACTGTTAGAAAAGAAATGGGAATTTAAAGAAGCAGTACATCAGCTATTTATCGATTTTAAAAAAGCTTACGACTCTATTATACGCGCGCGAATGTACTGGATCCTAGAGTCCTTGGGTGTGCCAAGAAAATTGGTTAGACTTATCGAAATTTGCTTAAGCGGCAGTAAGGGTAGAATACGCGTAAACGGTAGTTTATCTGAAGAGTTTTCGATCCGCGATGGCCTGAAACAGGGCGATGCACTTTCGTGCGTCCTTTTTAACTTAGTTTTAGAATACGTGGTTAGGCAAGTGCAGGCGAATCCGACCGGTGCTACCCTCAATGGGGTAATACAAATTCTTGGATATGCGGATGATCTCGACGTACTAGGGGATGATAAAGAAACGGTAGCTAAAAATGCAGAAATCTTGATCGCAAAAGCCAAAGAGATTGGCTTGGAAGTTAGCGAATCGAAGACAAAATATATGACCGTCGTCAGGTCCGGACAAAGTAATCAAGACGGGGATCTAATGGCCGGAAATATGAAATTCGAAAGGGTTAACGAGTTTAAATACCTCGGGTCTATTATAACTAGCGAAAATAAGATTAAAACGGAAATCAATGCGCGGCTACACGCTGGCAATAGGTGCTATTATGCAGCAAACACGCTACTAAAATCGCGATCGCTATCTAGAAACATCAAAGTAAGAATTTACAAAACGATAATAATGCCGGTCGTCATGTACGGGTGTGAAACGTGGGCGCTGACGAAAGGAGAAGAGAATAGGTTTAGAGTTTTCGAGAATAAAGTACTTAGAAAAATCTATGGTCCAAAAAGGGACGAAGAGACCGGCGAGTGGAGAAAACTGCATAATAATGAGCTGCACGCTCTCTACGGGTCAGCAAATATTAATAGAGTAATGAAAGCGCGTAAATTAAGATGGGCGGGGCATGTAGCAAGAATGGGCAATGAAAGAACAGTGGCGCAAGTTTTAAGAGGGAGACCGACTGGTAAGAGACCCCTAGGCAGACCGAGAAACAGATGGGAGAAAAATGTAAGGGATGATCTAAAAGAACTAGGACATGATTACTTAAACTGGATGGAGAATGCACAAGATAGAGATGTGTGGCGGTCTCGGGTAGATGAGGCAATGAACTTTCGAGTTCGAACTGCTAATCTATAATAATAATAATTGGTAGTTTATAATTTCCAAGGCCGATGCACCAAAAATATACGAGGTATCTTACGTCTCAAGAAACATAACTTATCTTATATTTTATTAAATTAAATTATGGTTCCTCGTTTTAGATTCTAATCAAATGTGAACTAGAAAACTGGGATAAGGATAACTACCGACTACAATAAATAAATAAATTAAACATGAATTTAGGTTTTATAAATTAATTGAGATTTATTTAAAAAATTACAAATTGATTGAAATAAAATACAAAAGTTAAGTTAAAAGATCAAAAATGATGCAGCAGGAGTGCTCTTTCTTCGATTACCTCTTCTTGTTTGGTTTTAGTCCACCTTAAATAGGGATGACTAGTTAATCAAACAATATAGTAAAGAGATGTCAGATAATTCAGTACTTAAGTATTTATTTGTCAGTGATGTGTACTCACCCTCTCGGTCGTTGAAAGGAAAGTGGGTCGTCCTTCGATCTACGGACCCTATGTGGGACCCGTAGGGGGTGACGAGCGAAGAATGCAGGCTGAGGTGACCAGGTCAGTGAATCTGGTCCCCGTTGTTCCTTTGTGGCAGGTGCTCTTTTGAATTCGGACTCGAGGTTTCCGCACAGAAGTTAAACTTTAGAAAGACTGATGAAACACCGATGTTACTTGGTTGACGGGACGAGTGTCTTGGACCGGAGTTTAGGGTTTCGATGATTCTTTGTTGTACCGACTTGATGTTCTAAACTAAACTGATGAATGGCCTAAACTGCCTCAACTGATCTTCTGCTTTCAAATCTGCTGTATTTATAAACGAGATCCCTCCTAAGATTCCCGTAAGGGTGAGTAATATTATAAGTAGGGAATCATCTTGATTCCAGTCAGCGCTGACAATCAATTATGTAGAAAAATGGTAGGAGTCTAATTATCCAATGGGTATTGTGGATTATATGTATGCCCATATACGGAAAATGTCGCAGTAGGTATAATGCATTATATCCCTTCCTAGTCTAAAGGGGTAATTAGTAGGATAGCCAATCAGCGATGAGGAATCGTGATGTGCCCAAATATAGAGAATGGGGCAGTTACCAAAATATATGGTATCCCTTCCTAGATGACAAAGGCTGAGATATTCTAATGCGTAGAAGGGCACAAAGTTTGTGTGTGTTATTTGTGAGAGGCTCACCCTCCTACAGCTGTCATCTTGATTGAGACATTTATCGCTTTTGCATCGAAAATGCTGGTGTCCGTTGCATAGACATAAGTAGGTGAAGATGCTTAAATCATGTAGATGAGTAGTATAGGTACTAGCATTTTGTAAACGTATGGAACTGAAAATCTGGTCTGTTCTTAAGGTTGGCCTGTTGATTAATTTATAGCTCTTCGACTAATGTGTGTTTGCTGGCTGTGTTAGTTCTGCAAATTTCATGTAGCCCGCTCATTTTAGTCTACTGTGCTGTGTATGTGCTGTAGGTACCAGCATTTGAAAACGTATCGGATTGAAGATGTGGCTAGTTTTTATGATTGCTTTGTTGATTAATTTATGGCCCTTTAATTATTGTGTGCCCATTTGTTGAGTTGAATATGCGAGAATTTTATGTGTATCGCTTATTTTCGTTTACTGTGCTATGTAAGTGCTATAAGTACCAGCATTTTGTAAGCGTATGGGATTGAAAATGCAGCTAGTCTTTCTGGTTACCTTGTTGATTAATTTATGTCTTTTTGATTAGCGGGTGCCTGTTTGTTGTGCGAAAGTTGATGCATACAGCTCATCTTGGTCTATTTCGTTGTTCGTTACAAATATGATCTTCACGAATGATGTTAACAATATTAGGTTTGTTTATAATATATATGAATGCATATAATATAATATATGAATATAAATGTTATGTAGTTATAATCTATTGTTAATAATTAGTTATTATTATTATTATTATAAAAGTCGCAGGACGTGACACTTCGCTACGAAACTTTTCAAATTGACAATAAATATTAATTATTCAAACATTCACGTAAAAAAACTGAAAGTTTTTACATTTTTCAACCAACAGGCTCCATTTGTTTACAAATTCAATTAAGAATGTCTTTGCGATTACTCTTTGCTAAGAAACTTTTCAAATTTAAAATACATATTAATTATACATTTTCATATAGAAAATCAAAGTCTTGACATCTGTTAACGAATAGGCTCAATTTGTTAACAGAATCAAAAAAGAAGTTTTTAACGATTACGCTTTGCTATGAAACATTTCATATTAACAACAATGATTAATTATTTAAATAAGTTCCGTAAACATATTCATCTTTTTTCATTGAAAATTCAACTAATTGGTTGGAAGTTGAACTACTTCCCTGAAAAATCATTTGTTTTTGTTGAAGGTGCACAATTGATACTTGTAGGTTGAAAATTCTACCAACTTTGTTGAAACTTCCCTTTTTTTGGAGGTCAAAATTAATTTTTTAAATTGAAAATTCAGCTATTTGGTTGGAAATGAACTTTTTTGTTGGAATTATATAATTCAACTGTTTTTTAGGAGATTCGCATATTTAATTCGTCCTTTTTTTCATACAATTAGTTTTCTTGGTTGACAATTTTACTGCTGGATTTGTAGAAAATTTCTTTTTTGCGTTAAAAATTTTGTTTTTAACCTAAAATGTAACTGTTTGATTGAAAATTAACTTTTTTGCTGACTCTTATTATTTTTGGCTTGAAAATTCAACTGTTTTTTATACACAATTTCTCTTTCTGTCTTCAAAATTCAACTGTTTGCATGACAATTAATTTTTTTTTTAATTCATGTATTTTGTTAAAAATGTATCACACATACACACACGTACATTTATATATTCATCATATTATTTACTATATTTATTCCATTAATATGTTTCTAGTTTGGAAATTCAACTATTTAGTTAATCTAAAAAAAAATTGAGGCGAATAAAATTGTTATTAAACTACGAAATTCGTGGAAAAAAAAGAACAAGAATACAACGATCAAGTTTGGACGACATACTCTTAAATGTCTCTATTAAAATTTGATAAAAAAATGTAAATAAAAAAAAAGAAGAAGGCAAAAAGAAAACAAAAAACAAGGAGAGAGAAAAAGAAGAAAGAGGATTTGGATTTTTTCTCAATTTCCGTAGTTAAGTTTGAATGTTGGACGTCAGAGGGGAGTTGAAATATTGACTTATTTTGAATTTATTTTTTATTAAATTTTAATGAATGTGTACAATTTTAAAGAATACGGGAGCCACTCTACACTGGATAATGAACCTAGAGTAGATAAACATTGATTAAAAGCACAAATATACGTAAAATAATAAGAATGTTAATTTATTAACACGTATAATTTTCTAACTATTGAATAAATTAAATTAAACATTCTACACTCGTTATTATTTTTAATTAATGATTATCTACTGTAGGTTCATTATCCACTGTAGAATGGTTTCCCCTCACTACCCATAAGAATGGAATTCCTAAAAAAATAGTATTCATAAATATAACGAATGAATGAGCTGTTATATTTCCTCAATAGCAACCAAAAAATTGTCGACTTTGTTTTTAGATAAATAAAAATATCAAAAACATTAATTCGTCGCCAAAACGTTTTTTCGCTGAAAATCGCCCAAATTTCAAAAGCCCCGAAATTTCAAAGCAGTTAAAATTTGAAATAATCCACATTTCACTGATTTTTAGAACAAGGAATGTAGGTTTACAAAATGTAATACAAGTTTTAAGTCATTATTATTATTATACTTACAATAATTGCGTTAAACGAAAGGTATGAAATTCTGTACATTGATTTTTATATGGAATATGATAGCGTGTTAATGCCAATACTTGACATTGCAATGTGAGGTCATGGCTTCCTCGGTCTCTATGAAAATGGCCTTTTGAGAGAGCAAAAATTAGTTTCTTTAATAAAATGCAAAGGAATTTACTTGTTTAAAGCCTACTCAAACAATTTAATTTACAATAAAATTGCATTTTTCAGAAAAACATTTTTTTCTCACTTGTTAACGCAATCAACTTAAATTACAACTTAAGCATGAAAAATGTAAATGATTTATTCATCGCACAATTTTATTGTCATGGATATATTTTCTGAACCATTTTCCTACTTTTTTACGAAAAAAATTCTTTACAATTTAAAATATTTTCGAGTAGCTTCTCAGACTTCTACTGTAGAAAATTATTATGAACAAACATTTAATGTTACAAATAATTGAACGAAATTAATAGACGATTCTCATTCTCTTTTCTTGAAAACAAATTCTTTTCTCTATCAGACTTACTAAATGATGAAATATGAAGAATTTCGTTCCACCAAGTTACATGAAAAAATATTTTTTTTTTACGAAAAACGGATGAAAATTTTACATCTGTTAACTCAAATTATTTCTAACAAAGCTAAATAGTAAGTGAGAACAATAATATGCAGGTTTGGTGAAGAGTGCATTTGAAATTTTGATTAGCAAAAGAATATCAGATTGGTTTCAGCAGTATTTGAAAATTGTGCAAAAACTTACGAAGTGGAAATTCTTATAATTTGTCGGATGATATTATTGTTACAATATGCAATTAGTTTTATATTTTACTTTCTCTCGTAGTAGTCAAAAAAGAATTTTCCCCCACTAAAAAACCCAAATGTGAAATGGCGTGAATTAGTACCGGTACGAGTACTTTGCTACGCCTGACCCTCCTTAAAGTGCTAGAATTGAGCAAAAATGACGAAAAAACGGTTTCCAGATGTTTAGGCACTAATTTTATCAACAATTTTACGCGATATTTAATTGTTGGGTCCTGATTTGGCCCTGAATAAGAATTATGAAAATAAAACTCAAAACAATCTGAAAATTGTAATTGTGAAATTTATTACACTTGCTGTTTATTGTGCAACAATAGTACAAAATAAATCTTATTAGAACCTTTCATTTAAATAAAGTACAAATTTTCTACATATTGAAGTTATTTTCTAAAAAATTTATTAGTAGTAACATTCTGCACTGAAAAAATGGTGATTTCAGCCGAGTATTAAGTTCGTAAGTTATAGTACTGCTATTTTATTAGTTAAGGGAAATTTGTATTAGTTACTGGAAATAATGGAATAATGACGGGAACTAATAAAATTGTTACGCCAAGTGATACAATAGCTGCACCATATGATGTAAAGTAAATAGTTGGCCCAACTAACGATCTTTTTTTCAGTTTCATCATGCACGAATGCCGCTTTTATTTTTATAAACTTAGTTTTGTTTTAAAACTTTTTTCTGCCTTGGCTTTATTCTAATTACTAAAAGTTTCTGTTTGACAAATGATGTGTGCCTTATCTCAGCGGGAAATTTAAAGCCTCATAGAGATTATTACATATTTGCCCTCGTTCAACTTATTGTTTTAACTTTTAGGAACAAAGATGTCTGCACCTAAGCGGACATCAAGAGGGCCATACAAAAGGTACTTGAACAATGAAAACTTTGAAGTATCGAAATCAACATCCCGTTATAGGCGTAGACGAATTGAAGTACAACAACAACTACAAATCGCAGTTGAATATGACAGTGACGAGCTCAGTGTGTCTCATATTTCGCGCTCTTATACACTTCGTGTCTATTTTCTATTTCTTTTCGTGCAGATTCAAGTACGATAGAAGTAGCATTTCCTGTACGTTCACAGAAAATGAATTTACAAACGAAAATTCAAAGTTTTACATGACTTCATTTAATAACCGAAGATATCCTAAAAAAGTTCTACCTCCTACTTCATCCGGAACACACCCCAATTCGACCCATACGAATCAGAAAAACGATAAACATGAAGCATCTTTCAGACATAATATTTTCCTGCTAATAAGACGATTCTGTGGTGCTTAAATGATAGCCAGAACTTCTCACATCCCTAACTCTTCCGGAACACGCCCCATTTCAACCCATAAGAATTGAAAAAATCATAAAAAATGATCCAAAGTCCACACTTACAATCTGAGTGTCGATAATAGAATCACTTAGTACCAAAATGATGCCAAAAAGGTATCAAGCCTCTATGTCTGCGGGAACTCACCCCAATTCAACCCCTAGTGATAGAACCCCAATTTATGAAAAGAAAATTTCCCGGCTTGAAAGGGTTCCATTTAATGTATGAAGATACACAAAAAGGTTTCATCCGCCTAGCTCCTCTCGAACATCCCCCTTTTTACCATTGACACATTCAAACCTTGGAACAAAAATGCTAAAAATGCCCTAAGTAAGACACTTAAAATGTTGTAAATCAAAATATGTAGTTCCATTTATTATCCAAAAATACCCCAAAAGTTTAATTTGTCTAGCTCTTATGAATCACCCTCGTTTTCTACACGGAAAAAAGTAAGTTTTATGAAGTTTACGGAACTAATTCAAGAGTAGCCGATATGGAAGGCACTTTAGTGAAAGTCATAAAGGTCTGTTTATACGATATGAACTATTTTTACTAGATGTATAGAACGACTCAATAGTATTTAAAATACGAGACAATATAATATATACTTGCGCGCAGGTTATGAACTCTATATCAGAGTTTCGGAAAATGTATATTGGAGTGGATGACATATTTATTAGAGCAATTTGACAAGGAAAATAAATTTTTATTATGAGAAGTTGTAGGCTCCGGAAGCTACGATCATGGTTCCTTAAAGCAACCAATCCCGACGCAACTAGAACGTGTACGTCATCCACTTCTGCACCTTCTGTCCTAGAAGCTTCTTCTTTTTTTTAGGTTACCATATAAAAAACAAGACAAACAAGCAATAAACAACTCTAAACAACTACAGAGTAATATAGAAGAGCGAGGACGGAATATAATTAATCGATCAAACGAACTTACCTAAAGTGAAGTTCGATCGAAATTATATGAAGTCCTCCCTCAAATATATTAAATCCCTCCCAGTTAAGTAAATATTATATTTAGTCAGTTATTCCCACCTTATTTTTAGTTGTAGTTTCAAGTAGTTTATCTCTAGACTTAAATTCTGAAATATGAAGTTCTGGATGATCGAGGATTGGGGAGTGGATTTGAGCGCCTTTTTTGAACTCTAAATACGTGTGCTACATAGCGGGCAGAAGGGATACTACAGAGTAATATATTCGAGCGAGGACTTCATATAATTTCGATCGAACTTCACTTTAGGTAAGTTCGTTTGATCGATTAATTAGTACTTACATTAGGTAATTTCAATACATATATGTGTGACTAAAAAAATATTATAAAGGCATTTAGTGTTACATAAAAATATAGTTTTATTCATTTCTAGATAATACTTCATCTTAATTTTTGTTTATGTACAGAACGTCTATTGTGTTTTTAATCTTAATATAAAAAATGTTACTTATCGGCGGTGAAGGTGTGGGGGGGGGAGGAATGTTACAGTCTTTTACATGGAGGAGGGGTTAAAAAAAGTCGAAAATAATGTTACGTAAAATATAAACGCTCCCTAACTTATATTAATGCCATCCAATTCTTGAGTATAAATTGTTGAATGTTTAGGGGAGGCAGCTCATTGTAAATTTTAGTTTCAGTTCCCGATTTTTTAAAATTAATTACTGTTTCAAGGCAAAAATATGCGCTTTGTCGCGGTTTTAGAGCAAATTGACTTCTCCATATTCTACACAGGACATATGCATTTTGACGAAAAACAATTCCCATTAGCCGGTAGCTCAGGCAGTAGCGCTTCGACCTCGTAGCTAGAAGGTTGCGTGTTCGATTCTTGATGTCTCCACTTCTTTTTTAATTTTCAATTACTTAAATGTTTATTAATATAATTTTCTCTAATAATCTTCACAAATTCTGAAAATAATAATTTTTTTAATGGTCTGGCTCGTGCGATACTTCTGTTAATAATTCTGACTGATTCGGAATTGTATACAAGTGTTAAAGTAGAGAGCGAATAAATTGTACGAAATTTAATGCTATTTTTAATACTGTGTTTTATTTGTATTTACCTGCATGAAAAACCATTTGAAAAAAGTATCACATTTTATGTATAATTGGTAAACATTATGATGAAAATTAATAACAAGTATAGAAAATAAATTTGTTGCGGAAGACATGACACACTTAGAAAAAGTCAGGTTTTCCACGAAAACCGGCATTCAAAAAAATTATCATTTGCATAATTTTTTGAGATTATTAAAGAAAATTATATTTATAAATACATATTCTGATAAATAAAAAGGAAAATGTATATTGCATGTAGTAAATGTTTGAAATACTATTTTCTCGAAAAGAACGAAAAAGCAAATCAGCTTTGTGAAATTAATGCTCAGAAAATGAGCTTAAAATAAAAAAAAATATGAATCCGAACTGGGCATAGCAGGATAAGCATGTGTGTGCTGCCTCCGCTTGCATCTGATTGGGATATACACAATAAGTTGGGATTGATGTAAGATTAAATTTTCCCGAAAATTATAATCACAGAAAATTTTCTATGGGAGTTATGGGGTTTATATGGAAAATAAACAAAAATAAATTTTTCGATAATGGCTAAACCGATTTCGATGGAAAAAAAATATGTTATGGGACTCGATGGGACAATGTTAGAAAAAATGTATAAATTCATTATGTTGAACGGAAGTGCTGCAGAAGAGTTTTTAATTCTTATGGACTTTTGTTATATGGTATGTATTTGACGCACACCCAACATTTTATCTATAAATAATGTTTAAATCCTGTTTTAAAAAATCTCCAAGTTTCATGGCAATCCGATGGGTACACGTACTTTAAAAAATTGAAAATCTCAAGCATATAGGTTGAAGTATCCCGGGCGTAACATAGGTTACTCGTACATGATAGCAACCCCCGTAGTACATGTGAGCATTCATTTGTTCTGTCATTACAAGTGTTTTGGTGACAACGTTCACTTCATTCTCCGCTTTATTTTTCCGTTGATAAAACTGGTCGCGGGTAGTTTCATTTTTCTTCGATAAAATCGAACCTTTTCTGATTATCCAATTTTTTTTCATAATAGCAATCAAGGATTTGGTATGTTTCTCGGAACACTTACTGCGTTTCTCGATTTTCGTATGTTTTTTCGTAGTATGTGTGAGCATTCATGTGTTTGATAACTTCAACTGTTTTGGCGACGAAGTTCACTCCATTCTCCGTTTTTTTCCCGTTGAAAAAATTGATCGCGGGTAGTGTTTCCTTTATTCGATAATCGAACTCTTTTATGATTATTCACTTTGTTTCCAGAATATCAATAAAGGTTTTGGTATTGTTCATACGAAAATCGAGAAAAGCAGTAAATGTTCAGAGAACTATACCAAAACCTTGATTGATATTATGAAAACAAATTGGATAATCAGAAAAGATTCGGTTCTCGAAAGAAAATGACGCTACACGGGACCAATTTATTTCCACGGATACATAAAGCGGAGAATGAAGTTAACGTCATCGCCAAAACAGTTGAGGTGACAAAACAAATGAATGCTTACCCGTGATATGAAGAAACATACGAAAATCGTGAAACGCAGTAAATGTTCAAAGAACTATACTGATTCTTTGATTGATATTATGAAAACAAATTGGATAATCAGAAAAGGTTCGATTCTCGAAGGAAAATAACACTACCCGCGACCAGTTTTTTCAACTGAAAAATAAAGCGCAGAATGAAATGAACGTCATCACCAAAGCACTTGTAATGACAAAACAAATGAATGCTCATATGTTCTACAGGGATTGCTATCATGTACGAGTACCCTATGTTACGCCCGGCATACTGCAACCTATATGCTTGAGATTTTCAATTTTTTAAAGTACGTTCTACCCATCCGATTGCTATGAAACTTGGAGATGTTTCAAAAGAGTATGTAAACATAATTTATAGAGAAAATGATGGGTGTGCCTCAAATACATCCCATAGAAAAAATTCCATAATAATTAAAAATTTTGTTGCAGCACTTCCGATCAACATAATAAATTCATAATTTTTTTCTAACATTGTCCCATCGAGTCCCATGACATATATTTTCCCCATTAAAAATCTGTTTAGCCATTATCGAGAAATTTATTTTTGTTAATTTTCCATATGGACCCCATAACTCCCATAGAAAATTTTCTGTGATTATAATTTTCGGGAAAATTTAATCTTATATCAATCCCAACTTATTGTGTATATCCCAATCAGATACAAGCGGGGGTAGCACACACATGCTTATCCTGCTATGCCCAAACAATTGACGGTCTCTAAATTTGTTTCCAGAAATATCATAACTATTTAAATCTGTTACAAAATAAAACAATTTCTGTGTGTTCAACGCAATTTACCAACCTCTATTTCAACAACGCAATCAACCCTATCACCATCGACCTTCATATATAGCAAACAAAACATACACACTTACGGATGAAGTATTTTCCGAATCGTTTCGAATTTTACGGAAATCCGTTCTACAGTGAATATAATGCAGTGCTTTACAAAAACACTCAGTATCTCCAAATTAATTTCTACAAATCTTTTAAAGACTTTTGATCGACTTATGTCACAGTAATTATCGAACTTTTTTATTTCAAGCTCACTTTAAAAACTACGGAAGTTTTTTGTAATTACACCTGAATAATTTTACAGTTCATCGGCAATGTTTTGGAAATTATATGAAACTCTGTTCAGTTATCGCTTATAACCGCTGCTCTTGAATTAGTTCCATAAACTTTATGAGACTCATTCTTTACGTGACCCTCAAGATTAATAAAAAATCGAAACACAGCCAAAAAGGCTCGAACTTCGCGACTTACAATTTCAAGGCTTCAACTGATTTTATTTTATCAAGAAAAGAATTATCACCCTTCATTTTTTAATTAAATAACAAGTTTTTTGTCAACCACAGGGGTAAAATTCAATAATAATTCGCAATTATCTTGCAAACTTTCGTCAGCTTGGTTCGCTGACCTCTGCAGGCTTATATCATTCGATCAAGAGTTTACATAGGATTGAAATTTCAAAGTCTTAAAATGATTCCATTTTATGTCTAAAAATACAAAAAACGGTTTAAATTCCCTACCTCTTTCAAAAGACCATCGTTTTCGGAAATAACTATATTTCACATGTTCTTGAACAATGCTGTACATGCAATTAGTATCTGAAAAATTATTTATATTCAGAATTAAATGGTACTTGGAAATAACCATGCAATGGAAGCGAGTGCAGACGAAGCGAGAGCAGACGAAGCAAGTTCAGACAAAGCAAGTGCAGACGAAGCAAGTGCAGACGAAGCAAGTGCAGACGAAGCAAGTGCAGACGAAGCAAGTGCAGACGAAGCAAGTGCTTATGAATCAGCTGGCGAATTAACGGACAGCCATGAAGAAACTAATTCTGTGGCAGACAGCGATTTTGCAGAAGAAAACGCAACAGATGGGATAGAAATGATAAACGAGAACGATGTCGCAGAGGTAATTCTTATCACTTAATGTAAACATATGTGACAACGTACGCCCATATGAAGAGCCCAGGTTGCTGACGTGAAGCTGTGTATGGGGACATATAGGTAGAAAAATATCTAACATTTTAGGCATAGAGAGGATGTACCGCTGCAGCTTTTTAGAATTTGGAAGGTCGAGAAACCGCTTTTCGCAAAAGACCAAAAGAAAGTGCTATGAAAATGCTCACAGCTCTGGAAATGAAATCGAACATTTTGGCCTTTTTCATATGGACGTACGTTCAATGTCCTTTTTTGATGATCGCCTGGTTATTGCTGCTTGAATTAAGAAACGAAATGCTTTCCTTCGCCTATACCCCATATACCCTAAGATTAGAAACACCTGTTTCTAGAAGTAAAATTACATTGTTCTCATTTTTCTTCTGTTTCATCAGGAGAGAGTTCCATTGTATGACGAATGCAACGTCACAAAAAAGGAAAGCGAACTACTCACGTTGACACTTGCGCCTCGCAACAGACTTCCAGATGTTGCTTCAGAAAGCATGGTCCGATACTTAGATGTTAACCTATCATACGATGTACACAGAAGCAAATACCGGCTTCTAAAATCTTTTCCTGAAACAAATAAAGAAAAGTATTATCTATGTCTTGATTGTATAATTCACGTCAATTTCAAGAACGCGAACAAAGCCAGATGTTTAGAATGCGGCGTAGAATGGGAGAAAATGTTATTAGACAAATCGAAAAGCTATTTCTATTATTTGCCACTTGAACCGCAGTTAAGAGAATTAGTGAATAGCGAATGTTTCACACAGTTTCGAAATACCTCTAACGAAAGCGATATTGTAAGTGGAGAAGTGTACTGCAAGTTGGTGGAGAATGGTATCATTGCCGAAAATGATATAACCATTCAGTGGTTTACTGATGGCGTAAAGCTACAGGAATCATCAATCCGCTCAGCGTGGCGAAATCTAGTTATGGTTAATGAATTGCCATATCGTTTGCGAAAGGACAACATGCTTCTTTGTGGTTTATGGTTCGCTGCAAAAAAACCACCAATGAATGTCTTTTTAAAGCCCTTTGTAGATGAATTAACGCGTTTGCATGAAGAGGGGTTTATGGGCACAACCTTATTTACTGAAGAGGAAATAAGGATAAAGGTGCACACTATTTTGTCACCAGTGGACTCAGTAGCACGTTCAGCTATACAAAACATCTCTCAGTACAACGGTAAATATGACTGTTCCTACTGTTTACACAAAGGTACAAATGTGCCAGTTGGACGGGGAACAGCAAGAATTTATTGCGGTGATGTGAGATGTCCGAGGACAATAGCTCAACATGACACTGATGCTGAAGAAGCTGTCAGAATAGGGACACCTGTGCGAGGTGTTAAAGGATCTTATATTGTAAGATTGATAACAATTTTTCATATAGTAGTATCCTTCCCACCAGAATACTTGCACTCTGTTGCAGAGGGAGTGGTAGAATTAATCGTTTTACGGATCGAACCTCTGTATGATAGAGCATGCATGAAATTCAACGTACACATATTGCTCCATATCCCCCAGAGTGTACAAAAGTTTGGTGCCCGTTGGGCGTGGTCCACTTTTCCTTTCGAGGGTTACAATGGGGTATTGAAAGTACTGTTCTATGAAACGCAATGTGTTCCAGAACAAATTTTCAAATTTTATTCAAGACTCAGAAACGTAAAACAAGCTTCCGAAATTTTTAGTAGACCTGATTGTAGCGAAAGGGGAAAACAGGTGTTCAAAACACTAATGAAAGAATGTGGTGTTTCGAGGTGTATCGAATACGGAGATTCCTTGACAGTATTTGGCATACCTCGAATCATGAATTTGACATTGGTAGAAAAGCTTGTGATTCAAGAAATTGTACGCTCATCGGTTAACGAAGAAGTCCACGAATTTGAGCGGTTTATTTTCAAACACATCAAGTGTCATAGTCGTTTTTACACGAGATTAGTGAAAAGGAACAAAAGCGGGATTGAGGTAGAAAATGGAAGTTTCATGATTATATCGTGGCTTTTAAACGTTTATACTTCCGCATCAAACAATTGTATGCAAGTTATACTTGGCAGAGATTTATAAATACAAAAAGCAAATTAATCTTCAACTAGACTTATTTACGTAAGAAATTTAGGGTGTTGAGATGCACGTAAAAGACTTGGATATAAAGAGTGCAATGAATAAATATCTGAGGCCGAAGCGCAAGCAAGTGCGAAATCCGACAGACGTGCGCTCAAACTAGCGAGTAAAGTGAGCCGCGTGCGATGAAAGTGTTTTCCCCACCGCGGGCGTGATATGAAACTTTATATGTAAAAATATATTTTAATTGCACTTACCTATCGCTTTTTAATGCAGTACTCATGCAAAATGTAAGAAAGCTTGGTTCATACTAACACGTGCCCACGAGCTGTTGAAATTTTAAATGGAAAATACACGTATTTTTTAGCCCTCTTTACTCGAACATTCATAACTTTTCTGGAAATAAACATAAATGAATGAAACTTCGCTGAGTTGTAGAACATAATAAAAAGAATGAAATTCATTTTTTTTAGAATTTTTGGAGTATGTTATCATTGAGTTTGAGCTCTCCAAAATACACATTTGTCGTTTTTTCTACTGGGAGCCTCATAAATTCGCATTTAACTTTTTGCCAAACACATGTTCACGAATTTTGAGTAGTGTAAATTATTGCTTGAGATTCGTGAGTTCATGTTGGACCTATGTATATTTATAAAAATTGTGTATATGGCCCAAATATTGATCGGACATTGGGAAAGGTTAAATGACCATACAAAACACGTCGACAATCACGACGTAGACGAAATTATGTGGCAGTTTTTTTCGACTTATTATTATAATATTTATGATTTACTATTATTATCAATAAATAATTATTTAGCTATTAAAGAAGTCGTATTATTATTGATGTTTCCCGAAATTTGTAGCGATTGTTAGGATTCAATTTTTTTTCTAAACATCAACTGACGCACATATGAAACAATTTTCGTTAAGACTTTTCCAGTTCACACTTACTATTAAGTACATGGAGAAATTATCACTGTTGAAATAACTGTGTTTTATAGTCAACGATTACGATAATACTATTGTTGTAACATCTGGAATAATAATTTCTCCGTGTCCAACGGTGTGATAAAAGTTTTCTAACTTTGAAAGAAGTTGCTAAACCACTAAAAATTGCCGGAAACATTAATAATAATACGACTTCTTTAATAGCTAAATCATTATTTATTTATAATAATAGTAAATCATAAATATTATAATAATAAGTCGGGAAAAATTGCCGCATAATTAGGTCTACGTCGTGATTGTCGACGATTTTTGTATGGTCGTCTCACCTTTCCCACCGTCTGATCAATACTTGGGCGATATACACTATTTTTATAAACATACATAGGTTTAACATGAACTTATGAATCTCGCGCAGCAATTTACACAACCTAAATTTCGTTAACATGTGTTTCGCAAAAATTTAAATGCGAGTTTGCAAGGCTCCCAGTCAAAAAATCGAAAAATGTGTACTTTGGAAAGCTCAAACTCAATGACAATATGAGCACGTCAGAGCAAAAGAGAAACTACCGTGAGTCGTGAGGAAAAAGGAGACTGAAATATTTTGAGGGCAAAAGCGAGACAAATATTTCAGTAAGCAAAAGAGAAGCAACAAATTATTAAGAAAAAAAGACACAACTTTTTGTCTCTTTTATCCTCTCAATTTTTTTAAATTCCTGTTTTCTTCTTAATTATATCCTGATTAAGTTTCCTCTGAATATAAATGTGTTGTTTCATTGCAGTCAGTGCCGGTTAAAGCAGAGTTTCAAACAATTGAATTGCGACCTCCACGTGACTTTCCATGCACCACGTACCCTGGGTGTGTTCTCGATCACGACTCGCTGGCGCTACGCAGTTTTTCGTGCACCAGGTATCCCGGGCACGATATTCGACCAGTACTTGAGAGCGCCCCATAGTTTTTCATGCCCCAGATATCCCGGACGTGTTAAGGCAAGCAGGCCAGTAAAGCAGTTTCGAGGGCTGAAACATCGGCAACCACAACGCCGACAACCTGCACGGTGACTCAGAAGAGAGGGAGGGGCTTAGAGGACACCTCACAAGGGGGGGGGGGGGGGTCTGAGCCAAGGAAGAGGCACAAGGCAGCCCAGCGGCCGGCGCACAGGGAGTCGTTGGGGACTGTACTGACAGCTGCCCAGAGGACTGAAAGTAGGTGGGGTTGAATTGCTCCAAAGGATGGTGAGGGCTACGGCGTGGTTCCCAGGTAAACCCCTCATTAAGGACAGCGTGCTGGCGAATCGTCAGGCACGACAGGCTTCAGGAAGAAGACACAGCGGAAGGTCAAGCACCTCCTAGTTGTACAAATTCCTGAGTCCAAGACGAGGGCTCTTGCGGTCCTCAACAACAGGCCCTTCTACCAATATGGGCAGGTCAACTTTAGGATTGCCGGCAAAGGACATGAGGAGCTTGTCGGGATACAGTAAGACCGGCAGCAGGACTAAATTGACTGCTGCTGTCCTAATCATTACCCAAACTAACTTGCATCACTGCAAAGGCACCTCTGTGGTTGAGCACAGGGGCATGGCTGCGAGGCACACAGGTATCTCGCTAATCCAGGAACCTTGGTTCGTGACGTTCACGGGACTGCCTGCACGCCCCCACGATACTTTGGAAATGTGTAGAGATTTGACCCACATTATTCCTGTGACAAGTCGCAGGTTTGCCTTTAATCCCCCACGAGACGTTGGAAAGGGACAGTGTGTGACCAACATTATTTCTGTGGCGCGTCACGGAGTTGCTTCCCGCCCTCCACGAGCCTTTGGAAATGGGTAGAGATTTGACCAACATTATTTCTGTGAACTGTCACGGAGGTGCCTTCCCACCCTCCACGAGGAGTTGGAAAGTGGTGGAGGTTAGACCAACATTATTTTAGTGACCAGTCACGGGGGTGCCTTCCTACCCTCCACGAGCATTTGGAAACGGGTAGAGGTTTGACCAACATTATTACTGTGAACAGTCACAGAGGTGCATTGCCCCCCCCACGAGACGTTGGAAAGGGGTATGGATTTGACCAACATGATTTCTGTGATCAGTCCACACACCCCTCACGAGACGTTGGAATCGGGTAGGCGTTTGATCAAAATTATTTCTGTGACCAGTCACGGGGGTGCCTGCCCGCCCGCACGATACTTCGGAAATTGTTAGTGATTTGACGAATATTATTTCTGTGACCAGTCACAGGGGTTCCTTCATTTACCCACGAGACGTTGGAAAGGGGTAGGAATTTAACCAATATTATTTCTGTGACCATTCTCAGGTGTGCCTTCCCGCACCCCTCACGAGACGTCGGAATCGGGCAGGCGTTTGATCAACATTATTTCTGTGACGAGTCACGGGGTGCCTTACCGCCCTCCACGAGCCTTTGGCAATGGGTGGAGATTTGAACAAATTCATTTCTGTGACCAGTCACAGGGGCACCTTGCACTCTCCACGACACGTTGACAATGGACAGTGTTTCACCAACCTTATTTCTGTGAACAGTCACAGGGGTGCCTGGCCCCCCACAAGACGTTGGAATGGGGTAGGGGTTTAACCGACAATATTTCTGTGATAACTCACAGGGGCGCCTTGCCCCCCCCCCCCCACCACACGATAATTTGGAAAGGGGGATAGGTTTGACCAAAATTATTTCCGCTACCAGTCGCAGAAGTACTTTGCCGCCCCCACGAGACGCTGGAAGGGGATAGGGATTTGAGCGACATTATGTCTGTGAACAGCTACAGGGGTGCCTTTTCCGCACCACAAGAGACGTTGTAAGGGGGTAGGAGTTTAACGAACAGTATTTCTGTGACCAATCACAGGCGTGCCTTCCTCGCCCACGCGATTTTGGAAAGAGGTAGATGTTTAACCAATGTTATTTCTGCGACCAGTCGCAAGAGTGTCTCGCCGCCTCCAAGAGATGTTCGAAAGGGGTAGGGTTTGACCAATATTATTTCTGTGAACAGTCGCAAGCGTGCCCCCCCCCCAAGAGAAGTTGGAAAAGGGAAGAGGTTTGCCCAAAATTATTTCTGTGAACCGGCACAGGGGTGCCTTCCCACCCTCCACGAGCATTTGTGAATGTGTAGAGTTTTGACCAACATTATTTCTGTGAACGGTCGCAGCGATGCCTTGCCGCCCCAACGAGACGTTTGAAAGATTTCTGTGACGAGTCACGGGGTCCTTCCCGCCCTCCACGAGACTTTGGAAATGAGTAGTGATTTTACCAACATAATTTCTGTGACCAGTCTTCCAAAATCTCGTGGGCGAGGAAGGCACGCCTGTGACTGGTCACAGAAATAATGTTGGTCGAACCCCTACCCCTTTCCAACGTCTCGTGCTGGCGGCAAGGTACGCCTGGGACTGGTCACAGAAATAATGTTCGTCACACACCTACCCCTTTTCAACGTCTCGTGAGGCGTGAAAGGCACAATTGTAACTAGTCACAGAAATAATGATGGTCAAATCCCAATTCCCTACCAAGGTCTTGCGTGGGCGGGAAGGCACACCTGTGACTGGTCACAGAAATAATGTTGGTCAAATATCTACCGATTTCCATCATGGCGGGGGGGGGACTCATGTGCCTGGTCTCAGTAATAATGTTGATTAAACCCCTACCCATTTCCAACGCTACCTGGCGGGCGGGAAGGCACCACTGTAACTGGTCACCGAAATGATGTTGGTCAAACCCCTACCCCTATTCAACGGCTCGTGCTGGTGGCAAGGCACGCCTGTGACTGGTCACATAAATAATGTTGGTAAAACCGTACTCCTTTCCAACGTCTCGCGGGAGGCGGGATCTTACGCCCCGGTTAAAATTTTAAAATTTTAACGTAACTTCTAACGATAAGTAGAACAGATAAGCTACTTGTGGTAATTACTCATGTGGTTAATCGCGTCGCTTGCTACATAGCGGCCATCGATAAATGATCCGCGGTCGGTAACGTCACGAGCGTATGATAAACCGAGGCACTTACCATGAGGAGATAAAATATAGGTAACAGAAAGATGTTGCTTACAAATGTTACCGATATAGGATAATCATATTTATGCAATTACCATGTGAATGTACTATTAATCCTAATATGTTAAATAATAACGAAAAACCGAATATAAAGATGTAGAATATTAGTACATACATATGTTTAAACTAATACGATAATTAATGCCATATGTAACACCACAGTCACCTAACAATGTACAACGTAACACTAGTGAAATGAGTATGTCAATAGTCAGACACATATTAACCGAATGTGTCTGACTAAACACATTACACATAATTAAGTTAGTAGTAGAATTCATATTCTTGAAAGAGCAAGAGATGAGGTAATCGGCAACCGAGAGTATCAGCAGAAACGTGCCGATTTCAAAAGTTAGAAACGTGCCGATTTCAAAAGTTAGAAACGTGCCAAATTCAAAAGTTCGAACATGACTTTCGGCACGTATTCATCGCCCCTATCCCTAGCATGGAGAACCCATCATATATAAACCCCAGCGACATCCCTGTCAATCGTCTTACGTTCTCGGCAGTTATACTGTTCACTTCGATCTACGATTAACAAATCACTTTGACAAAGTTACGGCTTCTATCTCATTGTGACCGAAGAAACGCTTTGATTAAGTCGTAAAGTGAGTCTTTTACGAATAAAGTCCGCAGTTTTAAACGTTCGCGAAAATAACTCAAGTGTGGATTCGGTATCGTTATAGGACCCTGTATCGCACTACCACTATTGAAAAGTGTTCGTATACCTTTTCACTATTGAATTACTTCCGAGTTTATTCAATTTATCATCCGGTAAAACCTTGTCTGGATTTTACAATAAACAAAGAGATCCAACCAACAACGCAACTCACTCTCGCCTTTTCAAGCATCAAAAGGTAGATGTAAGTTTAATAACGGTCCAATTTCCCGTGCCCCCCCGCCGGGGGCCGTGTAAACGATCCTACTTGGTCTAGCCTATCCTATCGGACGCTTCAGCCTAAGCCAGGGTCAGGTTTAAGGATAGAAAGACGGTTTTCTTCTGAGTAGAAGAGTAGTATCTCGATTTATTTAGAAATAAGTCACCTAAGAATAATACATACAAATATATACATATAATAAGGTTCGAGTTGAACAAAATACAGGAGTGCGTGTGTGTGTATGCCGCGCGTACATGGAAGCGTGTGTGTGTGTGCGGATGTTCGTCGGTGCGCGTGTGTGCGATTGTTCGAGAGTGTGTGCGTGTGTGTGTAGCGCGTACTTGTAGGCGTGTGGGTTGTGTGTGTGTGTGCGGATGTTCGTCTATGCGTGTGTGTACAATTGTTCGAGGACAAGAGGGTGTGTGTATAGCGCGTACATGAAAGTGCGTTCGGTATCTTGTGTGTGTGTGTGTGTGGCGCCTGCCTGGCAGGGTGCGTGTGCGCGTTTTGCGCGCTACCTCGGGTACCACTGTGAACACGCATGGGGAAAATGTGGTTTTTTTCGACGGCGGGGTGTAGTGCGTACGCGACGGAAGTTGTGAGAAACGAACATGTCGGGCGGTCGGTCGGGAACGGTCGGACTCCGGTGATTGAGAGCAAAGGCCAATATGGTTGCCCATCATTTTCCTCTCGCACTAGGTTCGCGTGGCCATAGGAGTGCCTATCGGCCACGAGAACCGTACACGTCGGCCGGTCGGTCAGGAAAAACGGTCGGCCTTCGGTGAAGAAGGGGAACCATGGGAGTACCCATCGATTCTCTCTCGCACTAGGTTCGCGTGGCCATAGGAGTGCCTATCGACCACGATAACCGTACACGTCGGTCGGTCGGTCAGGAAAAACGGTCGGCCTTCGGTGACGAAGGGAAACCATGGGAGTACCCATAGATTCCCTCTCGCACTAGGTTCGCGTGGCCATAGGAGTGCCTATTGACCACGAGGACCGTACACGTCGGCCGGTCGGTCAGGAAAACGGTTGGCCTTCGGTGACGAAGGGGAAACATGGGAGTACCCATCGATTCCCTCTCGCACTAGGTTCGCGTGGCCA
>CAKNYM010046418.1:0-15272 GCA_932195095.1 Andricus curvator | reverse complement strand
ATTCTCTCTCGCACTAGGTTCGCGTGGCCATAGGAGTGCCTATCGACTCCACTGCCTTTGCGTTTCGTCCGTCTCGTATTTTAGGGCAGTTGGTTGTGGTTGTCGTCGGTCGGTGGGGAGTGAGCGTAGTGGGAGGGTTAGTCCCTACAGACGTGCGTTCCAGGGTTCGCTCTGACACAGTCCGCGTAGGGCTGATTTGTGACACACAAACCCACAAACAAATAATTGGTCAGGTCTTACCAGCCAGACATAATCAACACACTTGTCCCTTTCTTTTCCTATTTTCCATACTACCCTCGCCTATTGCTCGGGACGTGACAGGCAAGGCACACCTGGGCTGGTCACAGAAATAATGTTGGGCAAATATCTAGCCCTTTCTAACACCTCTTGGGGTGCGGGAAGGCTCCACTATAACTAGCCACAGAAATAATGTTGGTCAAACACAATTCCTTTCCAACGTCCCCCGTGACTGGTCACATAAATATTTTTTGTTAAACCCCTACCCCATTCCAACGTCTCATGGGCGGCAAGGCACCCCTGTGACTGTTCACAGAAATAATGTTGGTCAAACACTGTCCATTGTCAACGTGTTGTGGGGAGTGCAAGTCACCCCTGTGACAAGTCCCAGAGTTACCTTCCCGCACATCAAGGCACGTTGGAAAGGTTTTTGGCCTTTCTTATTCCTGTGACCTATCACAGGTGTGTATCCCCCCCAGATAATTTGGAAAGGGGTAGATGTGTCACCAACATCATTTCTGTGACCAGAAACGGGGCTGCCATCATGGCCCCACGACACGTTGAAAAGGGGTAGGGATTAAACCAAAATTAGCTCTGTGACCAGTTACAGGGGTGCTTTCCCGGCCCCACGTGCCTATGGAAATGGATATGGGTTTGACCAACATAATTTCTGTGATCAGTCCCATGGGTGCCTTCCGACCCCTCACGAGACGTTGGAATGGGGTAGGTGTTCAAACCTTTATTGGCTAAAGTTACGGGTAGGGGTGAACGAATTCAAGTAAGCACTTTGACATTGCTTCACAAGAGATCACTTTTATGAGTAGTTTAAAACCAGGTCACAACAAAGAATCACTAATTTAAACTGTTCACAAATGATCACATAACTCACACTTAACAGTTGATTACATACAGGTTACAAAAAAGTACAATTTGTATTTAGATGAGTCTAACGGTAATGCTCGAACTTATGTACTGTGTATTATTCCACAAGAATGAGAAAAGCCATTGAGGGCTCATCGTATAGTCCTTTTGTTCACATAGACGCTTTCGAACAGACAGACAATTCACCAAAGAAAAAGAGAGAAAGAGACTTCTGGAGAGGGTTCCCGAGGTTACCTTGCAGGCTAGCGGGTTTACTCAAAGCCTGACAAGGGAGAGACTTACCACAACCTCGTGGATGAGAATGGACTTGTCCAGAAGCACCCACACAATGCAAGAACGGAGTCTCGACCAGTATGAAAATCACTGCTTGATACCGAGATAAGCCAACAATTGGTTATCCCACTCCGATGAGAAAACTAGTAACTCCAAATCAAGCTAAGGTACACTCACAACAACTCTTTAGCATCGCGTTCGCGATCCTTGGCCTGCGACCAAAAACTGAGACTCTCAGAAGTCGATACGGATCGAAGGCTGAAGAACTACTGCCCGTCCAACGCCGGGCGCAATTAGCTCGAGGAGGGGTTCAAGCATCCTCCCAAAGAGAGGGAGCGAGAGGGCCCAACAAAGATACCGAGATCAGGAGAATTGAGTGAAATTCTCAATTTAACGGTAGGGGTTTAACCAACAATATTTCTGTGACCAGTCACGAGGGTACCTGCCGGCCCCCACGAGCCTTTGGAAATGGGTAGATATTTGACCAACATTATTTTTGTGACAATTAACAGGTGTGCTTTGCCGCCCCCACGATAATTTGGAAAGGGGTAGAGGTTTCACCAACATTATTTCTGCAACCAGTTACAGGTGTGCCTTCCCGCCCCCTGAGAAGTTGGTAGGGGATTGGTATTTGAAAAACATTATTTCTGTGACCAGTTACAGGGATGCCTTCCCGGCCACCACGAGATGTTGGAAAGGGAAAGAAGTTTGACTAGCATTATCTTTGTGACTAGTCACTGGGGTGTTTTCCCCCTGAGAGTCGTTTGAAAGGAGTAGGTGTTTGACCAACATTATTTTTGTGACCAGTCCCAGGGGTGCCTTCCAGCTCCCCACCAGACGTTGGAAAGGAGTATGGTTTCACCAACATTATTTATGTGACCAATCCGAGGTGCGCCTTGCCGCCAGCACGAGACGTTGGAAAGTGGTATAGGTTTGACCAACATTATTTCTGCGGCCGTCGCAGAAGTTCCTCGCCGCCCCCACTAGACGCTGGAAAGTGGTACGGATTTGACCAACATTATTTTTCTGAACAGTTACAGGGGTGCCTTTGCCGTACCCCAAGAGAGGTTGGAATGGGGTAGGGGTTTAACAAACAATATTTCTGTGACCAGTCACAGAGGTGCCTTCCTCGCCCACGAGATGTTGGAAAGGGGTGTGTTGTTTGACCAATATTATTTCTGCCACCAGTCGCAGGAGAGTCTCGCCGCCTCCACGAGATGTTCAAAAGGGTTAGGGGTTTGACCGAAATTATTTCTGTGACCAGTCTCAGGGGTGCCTTCCCGCACACCAGAACAGGGGTGCGTTTCTAACCCCACGATACGGTGGAAACAGTTGGGGTTTCGACCACAATTATTTTCGTGACCAGTTACAGGAGTGACTTCATGCCGTTCACGGGCGTTTGGAAATGGGTAGATGTTTGACCAACATTATATCTGCGACCTGTCGCAGAAGTGCCTCGCCGCCCCCACGAGACGTTGGAAAGGGTTAAGGATTTGACCAACATTATTTCTATGAACACTCACAGGGGTGCCTTGCTTTCCCCACGAGAGATGTAAGAAGGGACTAGGAATTTGATATACATTTGTGACGAGATATATTTATGGATAATTCGGCACTTAAAACTATCTCGTCCTAGGGAAACTTAATTGAAAAATATCAATTTTACCAGAAACGTCAGAACAAGGGTCACTCCTGAAAAGCACTACCAGGAAACACTCGGGGCAAGGGTTACTAATAAAAACGCAATAACTCGTTTCAAAAGTCGCTAATTCTTCCTCCAAAAATTGTATGTCGCCACCTGACGGGCATAAAGGTGTTACAAAAAGTTATCATCGAATTCGTCAGAATTATTATTGGGAGAATATGAAAATTGATATTTAGGAATATATTCAACAGTGCTTGCAATGCCAAATTAAAAAATTAGTTCGCGTAAAAACTAAAATCCCATGATAATAACGGACACGCCTGGGACCGCATTCGAAAAAATTTCAATGGACATTGTTGGCCCACTTCCACAAACAACATTAGGCAACGTAATTATCTTAACTATTCAAGAAAATTTTACAAAATATTCTTTAGCTCTAGCAATTACAGACGCGAAAGCTTCAACAGTGGCCGATATTTTTGTAAAAAAAATGTATATGCATTTACGGTTCCCCAAAAGCAGTTTTGACTGACCAAGGTTCAAATTTTTGAAGCATTTTAATGAGAAGAATGGCAAAACGTTTTAGAATCAAGCAATTTAAAACAACAGCATTCCATTCACAAGCAAATGAGTCTCTTGAAAGATCACATCACGTGTTAGCTGAATACCTCAAACAATTTGTTTCAAAAAATTACGAATGGGACGATTGGCTTGAATTAGTCATGTTTTCTTACAATATAAGTGTCCACGAAGGTATAAAGTGTACGCCCTATAAATTAGTTTTCGGTAAATTTGCTCGTCAACCATCAAATGAACCGCTATCAAAGCAAGAAAAATGGCAAACTTATGACGATTACCTAACGAATTTTATAACAAAATTATACGAAATGAGAACTCAAGCGAGACAAAATTTAATTGCAGCTAAAGAAAAGTCAAAAATATATCATGATCGCAAAGTTAATCCATTAGAAATCAAAACTGGAGACAACGTCTTTTTATTAATTGGAAAAGAACCTAAGAAAAAATTTGGTGATCAATATAAAGGGCCTTATGAAGTCCTAGAAATATTAGGAAAAGGAAACGTGAAAATTGACATAAAAGGCAAACCTGCAGTAGTACACGTCAATAGACTTAAACATTCACACATAAAATATCAAACCGTTAATAATTAAACGACAAGCCCTTATCATTTTAATTTCAGATGGATTCCATCCACTGTCAGCGTATTGACTCTCTTATCGTCGTTTTCATGCATCAAATTGATCTGCTCATGTTATGGCCATATTTATTTCATGCGGAAATTTTCCAAAGAAATGACAGTGATATTCCAAAATGGGCACATAATCTTAGAAGCATACACACAACTAGGGATATAATCCTCAAAATTAAAACCATCTTATACACTAACTTTTGTTTTCTTTTTACAGTCTTTCGAGAAGCACAATGAACTAAAAACTCCAACTTCTACCTGGTATCTTTTTGATATTATTCCTAGTAACCACATCTGATGCAACAACCTCATACATCGATTCTATTTTCTCACAATCATTAGGCGTTTATCTTGAGCCTATTATTGATAATCGAATCCTTTCCGATGAATATCATTTTTCGTCTTATTCAGACACGTTTGTATTATATAATTTCAAGCATCAGATAATAGAGAACTATAACAAATTCATCACAGGATGTAAGAAGAGATCTGACATTTGCAATGCAATTAGTCACAACATTGATACCAAATCAATAACTTCTTTCCTTGAAGAAATTTCGCTAATTTCTATTCAAACATATAATATTTACAGTTCTTCAACAACAAAAAATGATCCATTTTTACAAAAAGTTCAGAACACATTTGAGAAATTATAAGAAAATCAAGAAGCTTCTCTTTATTTACTCGAAGATAATTTATTTCTTATCCCTAATTTGATCTTTCCAAAAATTATAAATCTTTCTAAAATCATCTCAAGGGTCAAAGACTTCAACAAATGACTATTGACTCCTATGCCTCTCTTTTACGACACCTTTTAGAAGCCCGCACGCATACAGTTACAAATTCATGGCACCCTCTAGTCTTTCCCGACCCTTTCCTTAATTTTAGACTAAACCTCTCTACTTCCTTTTTCTTTAACATTCTTCCATTTTCAAAAATTAAACATTTCACAGTGAAGAACTGTTTAATTTTTATGTTGACTATTACTGTACCTGGTCTATCTTAAATGTTTAAGCACCTAGACTTAATTTTATAAACCTCCCTGCAGAAAATCCATCCTGGACCACACCACGTATTCGGTTTTTTTTCTTGTAGCCCTCAATAGGCAATTTTGTTCACCTACCTATACAAACTACTAACCATGTTTTTTTTTCTTATCTCTCTTTATACTATTAGAAAAATGGTTCTTGCAAAATAATCACTTTTGTCAATGTAAAAATTATTTTTCTAATAGGAAGCTATATAATTCTTCTTCTCCTTCTTTATAAGTAGTTATTTACACTATGCTATGTAAATCCAATTTTACAATTTTAATATTCAACCACGTAAATACATATGTATATCTTTTATGATGTTTACGTAAGATTGGATGATCCTTTTTAAAGTTTGTAGAATAATAATTACGAAAGAGGATTCGTATGCTGACACTGAAATTCTAGAAAACAATGATTGAAAATACATAGATAATCTCTTATTTTCTATTTTTTATTTTACCATTATTGTTACCAATTAAAGTGCAATTGTATTAAAAAAGTACACTTCGCGATATTTCAGTACGTAAGTACCATGATTATAATCACAGTAAAAATTGGCTTTTCACCTTGTTCTTTTTTTTCGAGTACATTTCAGTACAGTTGCACGATTTGTCATATTTTTGTAAATTTACAGGTTATGTTCGTATGTATCTCTTTATCTCTTAATTTTTTTACGAAAATATTTGTACGCGGTTTAATTTTCTTGTAATGATAAACAGTAATAAATTAGATATTTTAAATTAGCAAAATATGTCCGATATGTTAGTAAAAAGATGCCATGACCAGCATGGGTCAGTCATAAGCTAAGTGATAAGTTAGAAGTATTAGTTCACCTCTTCTCTATTTTTTTACGGTTTTCTCCAATTCGACTGTCCAGTGTCTAGTGTGTCCAACCGGTATCTTTCGCGTATTAGTGTGTGTGCCATTGTGACAGTGTTGTACACCGTGAAACTGGAATCTAGGATTTCCCATCTTTGGAATACTTTGAACCAATTCCAACCTGAATTGGACCCACTATTTTCAACCATTGGAACACTTTGAGTACAAATTAAGGATCTACCAAAATCTTGGATATCCAATTCATAATAAGGTGCACAACCCCTTCTTCCACACCATTACACGGGCATCTCAAAGACCACCTCGATTTTATTTTATTCTTCAATCGAATCAATAACTCCTTTGGTCCATAATATATGAGTATCCTTTATTTTAAAGGTCCTGGCCAAGGATTAGAGACTAAAACTCCACTAAAACGAGGAACCTAATTAAACAGAAAAGTATTTTGCGTTTTCCATGAGGTAACAAAGTCAATGAAAAGACTTCAAAATTTGTAAAAAAAAAAAAAATTTCCGAATAATTACCTTGTCGCGCAATGGCAAGAAGTACGCGTCGCCGGTAATTAAAAAGAAAAATAGACAATCGGGACTCAAAAATTTCACCGAACGAGAATTGAAAGGAAATTTTACAAAATTTATAAAGTTCAATAGAGAATTTTTCAATTTTTGTTTCAAATCCAAATTTTTTTCTTTAATCTAAGCAGGATTTGGAAATTTTTCTTTCCTTTCAAGAAGTACGAAGATTCTTTTTCGGGAATTTCGTCCTTCGAAATTAAGACCTGGTCTCTCACTCGGACAAATAAAAATTCAAAAAAGCGGTCTTAAAATTAGCGGAAATGGTAAATACATATACGGAATTGAAACATTTAATTGCAGAATTAGATAATTGCGAAATAATCAAAGCTCTACAAAACTTGGATTTAAGTACAGAGAGCACGCGAAAAGAAAAAAAAAGCGAGTCTACGTAAGGAATATAAACTACTTAAAGGGTGGCCGTCACGCGAGTCCGATGTCACAACAGTCACATCAGACGTTGATACAGACGATGAAAATAAGCATCATTTATCGGAATTAGGCGCGTTCGGGCCGACTCTCAATTTAGACATTCCGGACACGGTTACACTGGTGGTAGGGACAATATTGACGAATCCCAGTCTGACAACCTCCGCCAACCGAACAGAGCGTACTACCCTAACGACAGTAACTTCTACAACGACATCCGCAAGAGCAATCTCGACTCCGAGAATTAGACCGTCGGTATTCGCACCTAGACTCGAAGTCCCTAACCTTTCGTTCAAGTATGCAAATTTCTTTGGGATTCCGACACAGTACACATGACCCGATCGACAGAACCCTCTATCACAATCCCAAAAGTCGGACATTGAACATAAATTCCCGGACCCACCGAATGAAGGCTTGCCCAATATCGGACAGGGAGCGCGCACAACGTTGAATTTGCAGACGATTAGATAAGATACGAACCCTTTTCCGACAGTTCGCGACTCCGAAGAAACAACCTGACGAAAGGTTTCCTTATGCGCAACACTAAAGAAACCAACCTATAGGAAAAGTGTGAGCCATTAGTCTAAATTCGGGTCGAATACCGATACGGATGTGGAGAATGAACTCCGAAATTATGAAAGAGAACAAAATTTCAGTCGGTATTCTACATACACCCAACAAAGCATGAACTAACCCTCACCTTGTTCAAAGCGAAAAATCAGGGATCAAAATAGTTTACTTAGAGAAATAGAGTCGGACTTGGAAGAGAAAAGAAGCTCATTTCTAAACAAAACTAATTACCCGCGAAGAAGTAGCGTAGGCTTTAACATAGATTCCGGAAGGGAAAGCTCTTCCAAAAGGGCAGAACGCATAGCACTACTTTATCTGCTAGGCGTAGACAGAGTAATAGGGACATAGGAAAAATTATTTTTAGTTGGAAAATCATGTTCTACCGTAGCAATAAACTTAGTCCCGATAGCTTCCTGACCAAGATAGAATATCGTAGGAAGTTAACCCAAGTAACAGACGATGAACTCCTTACAGCAATGCCGGTATTGTTGGACGCAATAGCGCAAAAGTGGTTCAGAAACCACGAACAAGAATTTTACAACTGGCGCAAATTCAAAAACGAATTCCGTTCCCACTTCGGCGACGATGATTTCGAAAGACGCGTAAAAGAGTAAATCCAAACTAGGGCACAAGGCAGGGATGAAACGATTGACGAGTACTTAACAAATATCCAAAGTCTGATCGCAAAACTCGACAATGAAATTCCAATAGTCGAGCACCTCGACTGGATTCACAGAGGATTGCGACCAGAATACCATAAAGTTATACGTCGATCGTACACTTGTTCTTTCCGAGAATTGTCGCAATTAGGGAGAAGTTGGGACAAAGAATGGAACGTTTACATGAAAGAATATAAACCCCCACCTTCCCCAGAAAGCTCATTTCTACAAGAATTTGCTTACCGACCAAAATCGGATGGTAAAACACCCAAAAAGAACCACGCAGCCGCCGTAAAAGAAGCCGAAGACGGAATAGCGGCATTATGTACCTCTGAACCTAGTAAACCCAACAATAAAAAGCCGAACCCTAAACAAAACACCGGAAACGTTAAGAGCACCGGTACACAATCGGCCCCGTCGGAAGGCTTTAAGAAAGGGGGTGGTCAACAGAGTGAAAACACTCCTGTTGAAAACAGTAGTCCTACCAACCCAACTTGGGACCCAAATAAAATAATTTGCCGAAATTTAAAACAAAAGGGACATTTCCGAAAGGCTTGAGCCACTCCGTGGAAACGGGTTTGCTATAAATGCAAAACGGAGGGCTTCACCCTTAAAGACTGTCTTAGGTGTTCGGGAAATGGGACAACGGAGTCGTGAAAGCGGTCCCGACAACTGCCGAGACATACGAGGCCTTCAATGAAAATTCGGATGACGCCCTCAGATTAGAAAGAAGGACCACTTCTAACTTAGCTGACTCAAGAGAGTCCGAAGACCTTCATCTTTCGAAAATCGACCGTAACGTAGATGCGGGGGTAGTAGGGAAAAAGAGGGAAAACCTCGAGACTCGAACACTCTTAGGATCTTCGTCGCAGACCCGAACTGACAAGCCAGAAAATATTGAACTCACGCTGGACTCATGTTTCCGGTTCGATTACCGGTTCGATAGACGTAGCTGAGAGCGACGAGGATTTCTCGGACCTAGGGCCAAGGAAAATTATAGTAGAAGCTTGGGTACATAGGGATACCGAAAAAGAAATCCACAACCTTGTAGTAGAAAGTAAATTGAGAACACTAGACTCTATAGCCGACGACTTAGAGACAATTAGGGCTATAGAGTAAAAGTAATCCGGAAGCAGACCTGATTAGCGGTATAGTGGAGACGTCAAAAGTAGCTAATAGAATCCACGTACGGGTTACTATAGACTCAGTTTCACTAGACGCGTTGATTGATAACGGATCCTCTCGCGTAGTATTACGAAAGTCAGCTTGGGACAAGTTAGTGAAAGCTTCCGGTAGACAATTAGATTGCAAGAAGAAAACTCGCATGATTATGGTAAATGGTTCGGCCGACATGATTATCGGAAAGGCCAATCTGCCTATAGCCATCGAGGGGGTCACGCGAACCTGCGAAGTTAGAATCGCAAATAACCTTGACACCGAATTAATATTGGGTCTAGAAGGTCAAGGAAAATTTGACATGGTTTACCTCGCTAAATCGTGTCGAGTATTTATGCCGGATACCAACGGGAGACACCATCCCCTAAAACAGTGGCTCGTAGAAGAGGAAGGCTGTAGTGGGGTGGCCGCCCTACTGGAGAGAGAGGAGGAGACTTTAAAAGAACTCTTGGAAATGAAGTTGCCTCCGAAGTCACAGGGCCCTCTAGGGGCAACCCACCTCATTACCCAATCGATTGACGTACAGGGTCACGCACCTTTAAAGGAGAGGTATCGGATAGTGTCCCCTAAAGTGCAGGAGAGCATGTATGAAGAGGTGTATAGGTTACTCGCTGAAGGAATTATTGCGGAATCATACCACTTGTCCTACATGAAGGACATACTACGACAGTTAAAAGCAGCAAGGTATATTTCGAAGATGGATCTGAGTGCTGCGTTCAATCAAATCCTTCTAGAAAAGGAAAGCCAAGCGTACACAGCGTTCACTGTTCCGGGTAGGGGACTATACGAATTCAGAAGAATGCCATTCGGGCTCACTGGGGCCCCTGCAACTTTCCAGCGACTCATGGATAGGGTAATAAACCCTAAAATGAAGCCTCATGTCTTTAGTTACCTAGACGACATTATAGTGGTGACAGAGACTTTCGACGAACACCTATATTGGTTAGGAAAAGTTCTCGACCGGGTGGCTGAAGCAGGGTTGACAATACACCCAGATGAGAGCGAATTCTGCTGCTTCGAAGTAAAATACTACGGGTTTGTCGTCAATAAAGAAGGCCTTAAAGTGGATCCCGACAAAGTAGATCCGATCATTTCCCACCCGGCTCCCAAAACGGTCAAACAATTACGAAGGTTCCTCGGGATGGCCTCCTGGTACCGACGGTTTTTGTACCGGAATTCGCGACTATAGCCGAACCGCTGACACTGCTATTCAGGACAAACGTGAAGTGGCATTGGGGCGATGAACAGAATGAGGCGTTCGAAATTTTGAAACGTGCTTCAACGAAGGCACCAATACTGGAATATCCAATGTTTAAAGACGTGATTAAGAATCTCTTTAACCTGCAGACGGATGCGAGCGCTTCCAGACTTGGCGTAGTCCTTACCCAAAGACAGGGAGACGAGGAACGGGTAATAGCGTTCGCCAGTAGGACAATAAAACCGCAGCGGAAAGAAATTATACCGTTACCGAGCGGGAATGCCTCGCAGTGGTTTGGGGAATCCATAAGTTTAGGAAGTAGTTCGAAGGATTCCATTTCAAGGTCATAACCGACCATAGTAGCCTCCGTTGGCTGAATAATCGACGGAACCTGACGGGGGGGAGGCTCGCACGTTGGGGTTTAGAACTCCAAGGTTATGCCATTGAGATTATCCATAGGAAGGGAGCTTTACACCACGTCCCGGACGCACTATCTAGACTGACTGAGGATGACGATGAGGTCCTAGTGGCAACCATTTTGGAGACAACGGACTCGTGGTATATGAGACGAGTTAAAGCCGTTCCGGAAAGGCCGAGAATCTTTCCGGATTGGAAAGTAGAGGACGGTACACTGTATAGACATCGCCCCAGCCCCCTAACTGATCCCTTAATTCCCGACTTATACGCTTGGGAATTGGTAATCCCTGAGAAGCAGAGGGTGAAAGTCATGAAGGAAGCTCACTCGGAGCCTCAGGCGGGGCACTTGGGCATCGATAAGACTCATAATCGAATCGCGTTAAGGTATTATTGGCCGGGCATGTATCATGACACCGTGAAATTTGTCCAATGCTGCGGCCCTTGCCAGAGGTCGCGGGAGACGTAATGGGTCCGTTTCCGACCAGTGAGTCTGGTTATAAGTACGTCGTAGTATTCCAGGACCTCTTTACGAAATGGGTAGAGTGCGTTCCGATCCGCACAGCAAATGGGCCCACAATCAGGGAAGCTTTTATGGATCCTATAGTGTCGCGTTGGGGGGCTCCTCAGGTGGTCCATACCGATAATGGCCCCGAATTTTCGAATAGGCTGATGGAACAGATGTGTAAAAGCGTCAGAATTATACACACGACAAACCCGGTATATCATGCTCAAGCGAATCCCACCGAACGATTCAACAGGGTTCTTAAGACGACGGGGGATGGGAAAAATCCGCTGCCCTACCGTTTACTTCGCCGACAATTGGAAGTAGGCACGCAGCTTTGCGAACCAAATCCAAAAAAATGGCTGGAGCGAGTAAAAAGGTCAGATAACTTGAGGGATTTAGTCTGCCGACATCTCGAACGCGCTTATATAACTCAGGCGAAATATTATGATAAGAATAAGCACGATAAGACATTCCAAGTGGGAGGTCTAGTTTTAAAACCTAATAGGAGATTTTCCAGGAAGGCTGACGATGTGGCCGCCAGGTTGTGTCCGAAATACATAGGCCCCTTGAAAATTAAGCGCCGCTTATCCCCAGTTGTTTTTGATTTGGGTTCTAACGACGGGAGAAACGCCGGTAAGGAACATATCCGATATCTTAAACCCTATGTCGAAGGCATTTCTGCGACCAGTCGCAGGAGTGCCTCGCCGCCCCTACAAGATGTTCGAAACGATTAGGGGTTTGACAAAAATTATATTTGTGACAAGTCCCAGGGGTGCTTTCCCGCACACCGAGACACGCTGAAAAGGGACGAGCCTTTGGAAATGGGAAGCGATTTGAACAACATTATTTCTGTGGCCAGTCCCTGGGGTGCCTTCCCGCACACCTAGACACGCTGGAAAGGGATAGGGGTTTGACTTTCCTCATTTCTGTGACCAGTCACAGGGGTGCCTTCCAACATCCCAAGAGACGTTGGAAAGAGGCAGGGGTTTAACGAACAATATTTCTGTGAACAGTCACAGGGGTGCCTTATACCCCTCACGAGACGTTGGAAAGGGACAGAGTTTGACCAACGTTATTTCTGTGAATAGTCACAGGGGTGCCTTGGCGTCCCACGAGAGATGTTAGAAAGGACTAGGAATTCGACCACCATTATTTCTGTGACCAATTACAGCGGTGATTTGCCGCCCCCCACGAAGCGTTGGAAAGAAGTAGGGGGTTATTCAACATTATTTCTGTGACCAGCCACATGGGTGCCCTCCCACCACAACGGAACATTGGAAAGGGGTAGGGTTTTTACCAATATTATTTCTGTAACAAGTCATAGGGGTGCCCATCACGAGATGTTGAAAACGGTTAGTGATTTGACCAATATTATTTCTGCGACCAGTCACAGTGGTTCCTTCATGTCCCCACAGGCTGTTGCAAAGGGTTAGTGATTTGACTAATATTATTTCTGTGACCAGTCACAGGGGTGCCTTCCCGCACCCCAAGAGACCTTGCATTGGGATAGGGATTTAACGAATTATATTTCTGTGACCAGTCACAGGGTTGCCTTCCATCCCCCACGAGGCGTTGGAAAGGGAGAGAGTGTGACCAACATTATTTCTGTGAACAGTCACAGGCGTGTCTGGCCCCCCACCAACGAGAAGTTGGGAAGGGGTAAGGGTTTGCCCAAATTATTTTTGTGAACAGTTACAGGGGAGTCTTCCCCTCCCCTACGATAATTTGGAAAGGTGTATAGGTTTGACCAAAATTATTTATGTGACCAGTCGGAAGGCTGCCTTGCCGTCCCCACGAGACGGTGGACAGGGTAGGGTTTGACCGACATTATTCCTGTGAACAGTTACAGGGGTGCCTTCCCGCACACCCATGAACCTATGGGAATGGATAGGGGTTTGACCAACATTATTTCTGTGACCAGTACCAGGCTTGCTTTCCAAACCTCACGAGATGTTGGAATGGGGTAGGGGTTGAACCGACAATATATCAGTGAAAAATAACAGGGGAGCATTGCCCCCCCTCCACACACGATAATTTGGAAAGAGGTATAGATATTACCAACATTATTTCTGCGACCGTCGCACAAGTGCCTCGCCGCCCCCGCGAGACGTTGGAAAGGGTTAGGGTTTTGATCAATTACATTTTTGTGACCAGTCACAGAGGTGTCTTCATCCCACCACGAGACGCTGGAAAGGAGTAGGGATTTAACCAACATTATTTTTGTGACCAGTTACGAGGGTGCATTTGATGCACCCCAAGAGAGGTTAGAATGGGGTAGAGGTTTAACGAACAATATTTTTGCGAGCTGTCACAGGGGTGCCTTGCACCCCCCCCCCCCCCACGAGAAGTTAGAAAGGGACAGTGACCAACATTATTTCTGTGAACAGTCACTGTGATGCTCCCCCCCCCAGCGAGGCGTTGAAAAGGGTTAGGGTTTTGATCAATTACATTCCATTGACCAGTCACAGAGGTGCCTTCATGCCCCCACGAGACGCTGGAAAGGGGTGCAGGTTTCACCAAATTCATTTCTGTGAACAGTCACAGGGATGACTTGCCGCCCCACGAGTCGGTGGAAACAGTTGGAGTTTTGACCAAAATTATTTTTGTGACCAGTTACGGGGATGACTTCATGCCCTCCGCTGACGTTTTGAAATCGGTATGGGTTTGACTAACATAATTTCTGTGATCAGTCTCATGGGTGCCTTCCCACCCCTCACGAGACGTTGGAATGGGGTAGGGGTTTAACCAACATTATTTATGTGACCAGTCACAGGAGTGCTTTGCCGGCTCCACGATACTTTGGAAAGGGATAGACGTTTCACCAACATTATTTCTGCGACCAATCGCAGGAGTGCCTCGCCGCACCCACGAGATGTTCGAAACGATCATGGGTTTGAATAAAATTATTTCTGTGACAAGTACCAGGGTTGCCTAACCGCACACCAAGACACGCTGCAAAGGAACAGTGTTTGACCAAAATTATTTCTGTAAACAGTCACAGGGGTGCATTGCCCCCTCTCCACAAGAAGCTGAAGAGGGCTAGAGGTTTGACCGAAATTATTCAGGTGACCAGCCATGGGGGTGCCTCCCCGCACTCCACGAGCCTTTGGAAATGAGTAGAGATTAGACCAACATTATTCCTGTGACCAATCCCTGGGGTGCCTTCAAAACCCCACGAGGCGTTAGAATGGGGTAGGTCTTTAACCAGCAATATTTGTGTGATCTGTCACAGGGGTGCCTGCCCGCCCCCACGATACTTTGGAAATGGGTAGAGGTTTGACCAACATTATTTCTGCGAGAAGTCGCAGGAGTGCACTCGCCGCCCGCATGGGACGTTGGAAAGGGTTAGTGATTTGACCAATATTATTTCTGTGACCAGTCACAGGGGTGCCTCCCGCACCCGAAGAGAAGTTGGAATGGGTCAGGGTTTTGATCACCATTATTTCTGCGAACAGTCACATGGGTGCCTTGCACCCCCCCTCACAAAACATAGGGAAGGGAGAGTGACCTACATTATTTCTGTGAACAGTCACAGTGGTGCTCCCCGCACTCGAGGCGTTGGGAAGGGGTATGGGTTGAATCAACATAATTTGTGTGACCAGTCACATGGGTGTTATCCCCCCCCCCC
>CAKNYM010046417.1:97459-135311 GCA_932195095.1 Andricus curvator | reverse complement strand
ATTGATTTTAGTTACTAAGAAATGATGATTTACATATGTTACTTGGATGTTTAGAGTACAAAAACACCCCCAAAAACATGCTGTATACCCAAAGAATCGTTAATTTTTCTAGTTCGTGGGTATGAATCTTTTGATTCAGTACGCCTGATCGTCAAAATATAAAAGTTTTAATCAAATCTATCATAGCGTTTTTGAGGAAAAAAAACATTTTGCTAAAATAAGCATTTTTGCATTAAAATACATGTAAAAATCGAAAATTTGGACAAGTGTTTGTCTAAAAACTGTCCATCTTTCTGACATTTTTCTTTCGAATTTTTAGTTTGCAGGTTCGAAAATACAAGAAAAAATTTTTTTTACAATTTTTTATCATAAGGCTTTTTTCTGTACATTTGGTGCGGGGTCCTTTATGGAAATTTTCAGTCATTTATGGTAATTTTACAGGTAAATATGGTAATTTACTATAAATTACACAAAATTCATTTTTAACAATTTCCACAAATTTCCGGAAATTTATGAAAATTTTTGGTAATTTATGGCAATTTTACCGGTAAATATGGTAACTTAACATAAATTACCCAATATTCATTTTTAAAAATTTCCATTAATTTCCAGAAATTTATTAAAATTTTCGGTCATTTATGGTAATTTTACAGGTAAATATGGTAACTTACCATAAATTACCCAAAATTTATTTTTTTAAATTTCCATAAATTTCCGGAAATTTATGAAAATGGTCGGTAATTTACGGTAATTTGATCAGTTATATATGGTAACTTTCCATACTTAATCGCAAAATTCTATTATCTGCAACCAAAATTTCCTCACAGTTATATGGTGAGTGAGTTTATGGTGAGTCATAAAATGCGAGCACATAAATGTATAATTTTCATTATTCACCTCTGACGTCACTTTTCAGTCGCTAGGGAGTAAAAAGTACTTTTTACTCCCTAGGGAATAAAAAGTAGAGCTTTAGCCCCGCTTCATAGGCGTCGAAGAGAGCTGGCATCATGCATGTGTCATAAAAACATTTTTCTGAGCATGTGTGGGTTTTTTAAACAAAGCAATACACTAGAAAAAAATCTACAAGACCCAGGAATCGAAATTGGAATGAAAGCAAATTATCTTATTTCGGAATTTTGTATCTAGCAGAATTAATTTTTTTTAATCATAAGTTTGACATTCTTTGACCTTGTGTGGCATTTTTAAGCCTAGAAATACACATGAAAGATAGTCGAAAAGATCCAGGAATCTTCATTGAAAACAGCAACTTTTAAAAATGCTGAATCGGTGTTTATTGAATTTAAAAAGTTACCTGTGAACCTGATTTCCTTAGATGCAATTCTTTTCCGAACTGAAAGAAGGCATTTTTTGTGCATGCAATTTCACCAAATTTTTTCTTCCTTCATGCAATTTCGGAAAATGTTAAACTTATGAATAAAAAAAATTAATTCTGTTAGATACAAAATTCCGAAATAAGAAAATTTGCTGTCAATCCAATGTCGATTCCTGGGTTTTGTCGATTTTTTTCTAGTGTATTTCTATGTATGAAAAACCCACACATGCGCAGAAAAATGTTTAAATGAAAAATTATAAAGATAAGTTCATAAAATACCAAAATCAAAATTTTAAAAATTCGCTGTATTGCGAATTTCGATTTCTGGGTCTTGTGGATTTCTTTTCTAGTTTATTTCTATGTTTTAAAAACCCACACATGCTCACAAAAATGTTTCAACTACATGTTATAAAGATATGTTCATAAAATACCAAAATTAAAATGTTTAAAATTCGGTGTATTGCCAATTACGGTTCCTGGGTCTTGTGAATTTTTTTTCTAGTATATTTCTTTGTTTAAAAACCCCACACATGCTGAGAAAAATGTTTAAACTACAAGGTATGAAGATAAGTTCACAAAATACTAAAATTAAAATTTTTAAATTACGCTCTATTGCCAATTTCGATTCCTGGGTCTTGGGGATTTTTTTCTAATGACTTTTTGTCACTAAAAAGTTTTTATGTACCTCAAATAATTCTCCTCCTATTTGCAAACGTATTAAAAAAAATTTCCGAAAACAATGGTAAATTAAATAGGAATTACCTCTCAGAAAATAATAGATTAAAGTCCGAAAAAAATTAAGACTTTTTTGACCTGCAGGCATGTAAAAAAATTGAAACTCAATAAAATTTAAAAAATCTGCAAACAAGACATTTTTGAAACCATTTTTTCCAGCGCGGGTAACTTAGCTGCATGTCGATCGATTCCAAATTAATTATACTTTTTTAGAACCCCAGTACGCTACTTTTCTGCGTTGCAGCGATTTCGAATTCCAAAGTAGTTATTTTCGACCCACCCTACTGCATAACCTACAAAGGTTTTTGTATATTTAAATTAAAAAATTAATAGAAAAATAAAAATGTGAAATTTTGAAAAAAATGTTTGGAAGAAAATTTTGTATTGGGGAATTATTTTTGAAAAGTACTTTTATGGCAACATAGAACAATATTCAATAAATATCATCTAAGTTCAAGGATTCTTCGGTTAAAGTTGGTAAGTTTTCACGTTTATTTAATCAACAGAATTTGTATGTATGTTTTTTCCTTAAGTTTATAAAATCTTACATTAGTAAGATTTTAGGTGAAGGGACGGAGGGGGGGGGGTCATAAATATTACAGTATCTTACAGGGGGGGGGATTTCAGAAAAACACCTTACATAATTTCTGGATGACCCCTTTTTGAAGAGGATCGCCGAAAAAATGTTAGTAATTTAAAAAATAAAATAAATTTACCTGTCTGTAGCTTCTAAAACCGTAAAATTCTGCAAACCGCATTGAGTCAGTCGATGCGCTGCTGATAGGCCAGCCATTCCTGCACCAATGATGACAACCTTCGGTTCTGGTTTGCAAGGATCCAACATACAAGGATCCAATTGGCAGGATTCGAATTTCGCTGATTTTCCACATGGTGGTACTTCATTACCCCCTCCTCCTTTGTCCGTTGAAAATAGTCTGAATCAGATTAATTTTTATAGTGAAAAAAAGCGAACTAATTCTCATCTAATGAAATTATTCGCCCATAAAGTGATCACTGAGGAGCCTCTGGAAAATATTCCAAGGAAGCTGTATTATCATCAAAGAATAACAGAAATTTTTAACGTCTTTTCAGACTAGATGGAGATATGAATTAAAAATTATTTTAATTAATTGTTGTCTGAAAAAAGATCTTCTCCTTTCGCTCCGCTGGGGGGGGGTCCATTCACTGACTGGTTACGGAAATGTGTTTAGTCATGCTCGTCCCCTCTTCCAGGTTTAAGTTGGGGGGGGGGGGGCCTACGCATATTCTTACAAGTGTGACCGAACGCATATCTATAACTGTTTTCTTGTTTTTCCAACGCAATCCTCTTTTTCTCGAAAAAGAACGGTTTTAGGCAAAAAGTGTATGATACAAAAAAGATGTATTTTTATACTAGCTAGAACTTTTGTTTGAAATATTTTTAAAAATTCTTCGTATTTACTGAGATAAAGAAAAAAAACATCATTTTTATGGGGTTTTTTAATGGTTTTTACCATCAAGACGTCCTTGTCGCCAATTTTCACTATGATTTTCGTAATCAGCGCATCAAAATACGTAAGTACGCATGGTTTCAACGAAATCGGAGGGTTCACCTATTCGGAACTTTATCCATATAATTTTCTTTATTTTGGTCCTGAATTAAAACAAAAATTCTTTAAAACAGTTACTAAATTAAGAATTTTATAATTTCATTTTAAGCAATTCAAAAAACAAATGTCAGTTCCTGTTCAATTTATTTCTAAAGTTTAATTTATTAATTTCTAGTTTTCCACTTTAAAAGTAAAAAATTTTATTGTCAATGCCTAAATATTATTCCTTTTAATTTTGATTGCTATAAAATTAAAATTGTTCAACTCTCAAGAATTACATTTTTCGTCTAAAATTTTGAAGGTTTTGAAAACCTTGCATTTTAAATTCGGTATATAATAACAAAGGCTTACAAACATTTTCAAAGTAAAAAATAGATCAATTTCGAACACTATGAGTTGAAAACTTTTTAATGCGTCGACTTTGAGATATGGAACTGTTTAAGGCTTCTCATTCGATCATCGAAGTTAAAACCCCTTCGTTGTCATTGACGCAAAATGCGTCAAAATTTTCCGTACCCTGTGTGGCATTGACGCAAAATGCGTCAATCTTCTTTTTTCCTATTTAACTTACTCCGATTTTGCATTCAAGTCTTCCTCGGGGGTTTCTTGGGTCGCTGAATCCGAATCTGAAGTCAAAATTCAAAAATTCAGAATGGCGGATCCAATATGGCGGACGAAAATATAAAAAACGGCTCGATTGGGATAAATCTCGGTACTTACCGGTTTTTGAGGTCGCTGAATCCGAATTTGAAGTCAAAATTCGAAAATTCAAAATGGCGGATCCAATATGTCGAACGAAAAGACAAAAAAAGGCTCGATTTGGATACATCTCGGTACTTACGGGTTTTTGGTAGTAGGGAGAACCTACTACTCCGTTTAGTAAATTCTACGAAGCCAACAGTGGGATCTTTTTTGTATGGTTTAGTCTGTTCATTTTGAATTTTCCAATTTTTAATTCAAATTCGTAATTAGTGACCTAAATAACATATAAGTACCAAGATTTATCCAAATTGAGCCGTTTTTTGTAGGTTCGTCCGCCATATTGGATCCTTCATTTTGAATTTCCGAATTTTGACTTCAGATTCGGGTTCAGCGTCCCCAAAAACCCGTAAGTACCAAGATTTATCCAAATCGAGCCTTTTTTTGTATTTTCGTTCGCCATATTAAATCCGCTATTTTGAATTTCTAAATTTTGACTTCAGATTCGGATTCAGCGACCCCAAAAACCCCAGGATACAAATTTTCAGAAGAACAAATTTCCCGGCCATTTTGGGCACTTTTTGTCGAATTCTCTCTGCCAACGAAGCGGTTAAGCAACGTTTGGCTAAGTTGTACTTGGATGGGGGCTATCGTACTGGAGGCGTGTGTTTATCAGCTTTTGAGCTGCTTTTCACTTGAATTATTACTAACACAAAATAAAATTTACAAATAATATTTGTGGAAAGTTTAATTTCGAAGGATTTATTTTTTTATTTTTTATTTTGAAGGCTATTTTTATTGATTTATTTATTTGGAAACAACAAGCATTAAAGTCAGTAAAAGTCTAGTCAAATCGTTGAAATTTTAATAATACTTTTCAAAACATAAAATTTTCAATCATTTTAATTTAAATTTTTTAATTCGCAGTTTTCCAATCTGAGGTTAGCAGTCTAAACTCTCCGATCTCGTTTTATGTTGGCACCTAATGCCGTTTCGCATATGTGGCGCTGCGGTCCAACACAAAATGAGATTGGACTTCTAACTCCAGCTTTTTAATCCCTTGGAATCTTTAAAATCCTTTAAAATCTTACAATTCCTTTTGAAACCCTATGAATCCCTTAAATATGGTGAAATCCCTAAAATCCGTAGAAATCCTTAGAACACCCTGCAAGTAGCTCAAATTAATAACAATTACTTGAGTTTTTAACGAAAAAAAGAGGAATCCTCAATAATAAATGTAATAATTGATATTTCAACCAAAACATATTTTAATTTTTTAATTAAAAGCAGTTAAATTCAACCAAAGAAGACGAATTTTCAATTAAATAGTTGAATTCTCAATCAAAACAGATTAATTTCCAACCAAAAATGCAAAAGTTATTCCCCGTTAAAAAAGTTATTTTGGACAAAAAAAACTTTTCAACCAACTAGTTAAACTTCCAACTAAAGAAATTAATTTTGAACTAAAAAGATGAAGCTTCATGCAAAAAAGTGAATTTTTGGTAAAATAGTTTAATTGTTAACCAAATAAGACAAATTTTTAATAGAAGATTAAAAATTAATAATAAAATTAATTTTCAAATAAAAATTTGGGCAAAATAGTTGAACCCTATATTAAAGAGACGAATTTTTAAATGAAATAATACATCTTTAAAAAAAACAAAAAAAAAAACTAATTTTTCACAAAGTAGCTCAAAATTCAACCAAAATTGACGAATTTTCAATAAAATAGTTGAATCCTCAACTAAAACAGATTAATTTTTATCCAAAAAGTTTCATTTTTAACTATAAAAGTTAAATTTTTAACCAAAAATGAAATAGTAACATAATTTTCCGTTAACCAAATAGTTACATTGTCAGCTAAAGTAATAAATTTTGAACTAAAATAATGAGCCTTCAAGCAAAAAAAAAATTTGTATTAAGGTATTTGAATTTTCAACCAAATAGATGAATTTTCATCCGAGAATATTCATTTTCTACTGAAAGAAGACAAATTTTAACAAAAGACATGAATTCTAAACCTAAAAAGATAAATTCAAAAAATAAAATAAAATAGTTCTATATTTAGTTATAAAAATTAATTTTCAAACGGAAAAATTTAACAAAACAGTTGAATCTTCAACTAAAGAGACGAATTTTTAAATAAAATCATGAATCTTCAACAAAGAACTAATTTTTCACAAAGTAGCTCAAATTTCATCCAATTAGTTGAATTTTCAACGAAAAGAGATAAATTCTCAACCATAAATATCAGAGTTAATATTTCAACCAAAACCTATTTTAATTTTTTTAATAAAAATAGTTGAAATCAGCCAAAAAAGAATATTTTTAAATAAAATAATTGAATCCTCAACTAAGACAGATTAATTGTTATCCAACCAGTTTCATTTTTAACTATAAAAGTTAAGTTTTTAACCAAAAACGAAATAGTAACATAATTTTCCGTTAACCAAATAGTTACATTGTCAGCCAAAGAAATAAATTTTGAACTAAAATAATGAGCCTTAAAGCAAAAAAAAAAATTGTATTAAGGTATTGGAATTTTCAACCAAATAGATGAATTTTCATCCAAGAATATTCATTTTCTACTCAAAGAAGCCAAATTTTAACAAAAAACATTAATTCTAAACCTAAAAAGATAAATTTCTAACAAAAAATAAAATCGTTCCATATTTAGTTCAAAAAATTAATTTTCAATCGAAAAAATTTAACAAAACAGTTGAATCCTCAACTAAAGAGACGAATTTTTAAATAAAATCATGAATCTTTAACAAAGAACTAATTTTTCACGAAGTAGCTCAAATTTTATCCAATTAGTTGAATTTTCAACCAAATGAGATAAATTCTTAACCATAAATATCAGAGTTAATATTTCAACAAAAAAATATTTTAATTTTTTAATTAAAAACAGTTAAATTCAACCAAAAGAGACAAATTTTAAATAAAATAGTTAAATCTCCAACAAAAATTGATTAATTTTCAATCAAACGGTTGCATTTTCAAATAAAAAGATACATTTTAAACTAAAAATGGAATAGTTACATTTTCAGTTAAGAAAATAAATTTTGAAGAAAAATTCAAACAAAATTAGTTGGTCTGTATCTTATAGTATCTCGTCTAAAAAAATATTCGAGCCACGATATTGATGGTTTTTTTCCTATTTAAATTCCAAATATAAAAATGAGAAAAATGTTATTTAGACTTCTATGTTTGATTCTTTTCTTTTAGTTTTGGAAAAGAAAAAGAAAATTTGCTGTGTTATAATTTGTTTATATAAGTAGTAAATAATAGGAAAAATAAGAAAAATGAGTATTATTTTATTTATAAAGATACAAGTATAAATAAATGAAATATATTGTGTAATATTAAATTGTTATTCATTTAGAAGAAGTTGAAATCGAAACGAAAGTAAAAGCAAAAGAAAACGATGTTTGTTTGAACTTTTTGAATTAATTTATCATTTTCAAATTTCTCAGTTAAATTTTTTTTTCCAAGTTTTCGAGAAGAAATAAGTTTCTAAAAAACCTCCAAAAAAGTTGTTGAAAAAATCTTGTTTTTTTCGCTTGTCGACTTCTTCCCGGACTGGTTTTTTAAAAACATTTTTTATAATTTGAAACAGAGTTTCAAACAAATTTTCGTAAACCCAATAGACTGAAAAAAGTAAGTTCCAAAATATTTTCCCTGGTGAAAACGAGTAAATTCTAACAATATTTAGTAAAATTTTCTGTTAATTGTAAATCAGAATGATGATCGAGAAGATGTGAATTGTGAACATGAAAAATAATTACTGATACAATTACAGATACGAAAATTTGATTACAATCAAAAGTAATATTATCATAATAAAACTTAAAAAATAAATATGTTAATTTAAGAAAAGTTATCGGATGACGTTAATCCCAACCTCACTTTATCTAGGGGTAATTTTCAACGATTATTTTCTGCATTAAAATAAAAAAATTTCAAATTCAGAAATTCTGATATATATGTAAAATAAAATCAATTTGACAGGTTTGAAATATTGACATACCGTTTCAGAAAACGTTGAAACTTCCAGTGGTGACTTCGAAACTTCGTAAATAGCATTTCATTGGGTCTGTGTGTCTTGAAACAGAAAATTTACCAGGAAAATAATGCCTAAAAACTTTGGGGTATTTTTAATTTGTATAATGTCAAATATTTTTTCATAAAATGTTGCTTAAAAAAATGTCCAACTTCACAAACAACATCGCTGCGCCGGCGTTATTCTACTGTCACTTTCGATAGCGGTTCCAAATCGCAGCCTACTATAATTATAATTTTATTATATTTGAATTTAAAAATAAAATTGATATAAATTTCTTGAAATAATTAAATGCAGGTTTCAAGTTGTTTAAATTCATGTAGTTTTTAATAGAATTATTATTTGGAGGCTTATTTATTCAAATATTGAAGAGAACTTATTTATTTAATTATTTCTGGAATTTATTTTTTATTTGATGAGAAAATTGAAAAAGGGACGAAAGAAAAATCCCGAAAAAATACAAGAACAAGATTTTTATTACCAGAACAATACCTTTTTTGAATTACTATACACATTAAAAAAACTTGCACTAAGAAACTATTTTTATAAATTATTTCATTTTAAATTTAAAATATAATTGCAAAATATACATTGAACATCGAAACAAATTTCTTGGACCAAAATATTTTATTCTTGTATTTTTAATCACAAAATAATATTGATATGAAACCATTTTTTTAATTGTCTAAATTAGGAAAGTTGCCATTATCGGATATTTATTAATTCGGCAATCTTCTGTCGGAAATTTCATTATTCGGGAATTTAAAAATTCGGTAATATTATGACATGTGAGGCGACTGAAAAATCGCGGGAAATAAAAGTTCCAAAACTGTAAAAAAGCCAAAAAATATAAATTTCGGAACAGAAAATTCCCGAAATGTTAAAGTTACCGAAATATAAAAATTCTGAATGGGAAACTTCCTGAATAATAAAATTCCGGACAGAAAATTGCTAAATTATAAAATATTCTACACTTTAGATTCCCAAAACTAAAAAATAACCGTTTACAAAAATTAAAAAAAATTGTTTTTTAATATATAATATTTATTTATTAAGAATAATTAATATTAAATAATAATTAAAAATAAATAATAATTAATAATAATTAAAATAATGAATTATTGAAGTAATAATAAAACGAAAGAAATATTGAAAAAGTATTCTTTGATCAAAATATTTCATTAATGTATTTTCTTTAAATTTTGGAATTTTCTAGTGTCAATAATTACAGTGACGGGTTTTTTAAAATTTGGCAATTTTCTGTAGCAAATATTATTATTCGGCAATTTTAAAATTCGTTAACATTAAAAACTGTTGGAACGACTGAAAAATCCCGAATTGGGAAATTCCCCAATTTATAAAACTCCTGAAATGATAAAATAGCCGAAATATCGAAATCCCTATTCGGAAAACTCCCGAACAGTTTATAATATTACCTAATTTGAAAATTTCCGACAAAAAATTGCCGAATTTAAAAAATTAAAAAAATTGTTCTTTTATGAAATATTGTTCATTTATTAAAAATATAATAATTAAATATATTTATCAGAGAACAATTTTTCAACATTACACATTTTTTTAATTAATGTTTGAATTTAAAATACCAATTAATGTATAAAAATTGTATAAAAAAATAATTTTTGAAAAAGTACGCCTCGAATGAAAAAAAATGTATCTGTAAATTTTTGCCGAACCTAATAACATTTTCCAATCAAACTTTGCAGGATTCAATTCAGCACTGATTTAACACTGATTTATCTCGAAATTTCTTTTTAATTTTTTTTTAAATTCTTTCAATTATTTCTACATATTTTAAATTCGAACAATAATTTAAAAAAATTAAACAATATTTTCTTTGTCAAACATATTTTTTCATTGTATTATTAATAAATAAATAATATTTATTTTCAAAAATTAATTGTTTAAATTCAAGAATTTTCTAGTTTGGATATTTTATAATTCGGCAATTTTCAGTCGGGAATTTTATATTTCGGAAATTCCATAATTTCGGGAATTTTATTATTCGGAAATTTTACAATGTCGGGGATTTATATATTTATATATTTATTATCTTTTCTAAATATTATGATTAATATTTAAAAGTTAAAATTCATTTTCCGATAGATTTATATATTTCGGCAATTTTTTAATTTGGAAAATTTTCTATTTCGAATATTCTCTTTTTCGGGAATTTTCCAGTGTCGCGAATTTTATTTTTTGGGATTTTAAAATCAACAAAAGAAATAAAACAAATGACTATTTCATTAGTTTGCATTTGCAACTAGTATTCAACTTCATCCTTTTATAGTATAGGAAAATATTCGAAATAGAAAATTCCTGAAATCATAAAATTTCTGAAATATAAAAATCCCGAATTGCAAAAATTCCCGATCAGTTTATAAAATTCCAGATTTAAACAATTATGAAAAGTGTTTTCTAATAAATATAATTTATTAATTAAAAATGCAATAATGAAATATTTGGATAGAAGAACATTTATGCTTTATTTTTTCAATTATTGCTGGAATATTTCATTATTGCAATCTTAATAAATAAATAATACTTACTAAAAATAATTTTTTTAAATGTTTAAATTCGTGAATTTTCTAATTTCTAGAATTTTACAGTGTCGGATATTTTATAATTCAGCAATTTTCTGTCATAAATATTATTATTCGGGAATTTTTGAATTCGGAAATAATACAAACATTCGCAAATTTTATTATTTGGTAATTTTGGGAATTTTCCAGTTCTGGATTTTCATATAGTTTTTCTGCGATTTTAAGAGTCAAGATAATAAATAATACTGACGTTATCATTTCCAAAACAAAACTTTATTTTGAATGAAAATTTTTTTAAATTTCAAAAATATTTATTTGACCAAAGTTTTTTGCTATTTAATTTTTTCTTACTATCGCATCTTTAATCAATGATGGCTTATTTTTCGGGGAATATATTCTCTACAACACTACTTTTTCGAATCTTGAATGTAATTTTTTTTTATAACTGAAATCGATAAAAAAATTTCTTTAAAATGCAACATTGTTTAAGCAAATATATATATTTCAAGATAAATAATCGATTTACAAAAACTATTATTGAAATAATTATTTTTCGTAAGTTTCAAACATTTTTCATAACAAAGAAATATTTTCTTTTAAATAAGAAATGACTGATAAAATTTCAGTTCCTAAAACCATAGAAAACTTTTTTTTATAAACCTGATTTTCGGCACGACTACTACCTTAAAACTAAATACGTTTCGAATTTTGAATAATTATAAAACTAAATTATCTATTTAAATTTTTTTTTAAATAGTGCAAAATAATTTAAAAATCAGATGGTTGAAAGCTGAAAACTTTTAATCGGAATTCTTTTGAAACGTAAAAATTCGGAATATTTAATTCTTTATTATGTAGATGAAAGATTTTGAAATTTGTTTAATTCAAAATGAAAAAAAAAATTAAGTACTTGAAGTGAAGTTAGATTTGAAAATTGGATTCTCGAAGGGTGGAAGCTTTTATTTTTAGATTTTAATCATTTTAAACCTAAAAAAATATTTAATTTTAAGGCTCCTATACTTAAATTTATACAAAATGAAAACTAAAAATTTGAATAAAACTACAAATTAAATATTGCATATAACTATATTCTTTAAAATAATTCTCTCAGCAGATACATATTCTTTGATGAAATTCTTCGTCGCAACAATAGTATTCATTAAAAAAAAAGATATTGAACATACAAAAACTGAGTAATCAAAATGAAAATTTATTTTATTTAAGATGCCCAATAGAATTTTGAATCTTTAAATTTTGAATCTTTAAATTTTGCAAACATTACCCCCTAAATTTCTTATTTTTGGTGACAAAATACTGTCAAAAATTTTCCTTTTTTTTAAATTTAAATTAGTACTTTTTTACCAAAAGGAAGAAATTTAGGGGGTAGCATTTGCAAAATTCAAATTTTCTTAAGCACCTGATTACTTGCCTAAAAATCTACATTCTAATTTTTTTTTAAACATACAATAATTGTTATAACTGCTTATATAAATTATATTTAAATGAAATTGGAGAAAATACTAGAATAACAAATTTACGATGATTAAAATGACGCATAACAAAAAGTGAAGGAAAACATTGCGATTATCTTAAATTTAATAACAACAGGTACATTTAATTTCCCGTTGGTCCCATTAATAATACTCTTTGTCCGTTTATAATTTAGTGCAAGAACCACGTCAAGTGGTAGGAAATATCTTTTATTAATTAATTAAAAATTTATATTTCTATCTAAAATAATCATAAATAAGTATGTATATGAATACAAATATAATTAAAGCAAATAATTAATTAGTTAACCTTTAGGTATGGCCATGCGGTCTCACAGGCCGCACCATCTTTCTGATGTTTTCTGCGTATAATTGGTGAGTAATATCGATTGAAAGCTCAGAGGCGGTCCGTTAGACCGCACGTCCATGGTAGCGTTACAATTTTATATTTCTGTTTCAATTTGTTTCATGGCATTTTAAACACAAGATGTCACACACAAATAAACTTGAACCACCCGGGAAAAATTTTACTTCCCGATTATTCTTCATTTGAGCAAAAAGTGACAAAGTAGTGTGAAAGTATGGACGTGCGGTCTATTAGACCGCACCATGATTTTGATATGTGGGTCGCTCCTCTCACTGGTGCAAAATATTACTAATTAAACAAATTTATTTATTTCTTACTTATTCCAATGTCTCTTCATATATTGGTATAAGTTAGATAACAAAAACTTCTTCACTTATTTAATTAGATATACAACGGTCTGTAAGACCTCAGGTCCATGTTAATGCAAAAATGAAATCACGTCGTGTACTCTTTTGAAATATTTAAAAACAAAATTAATAAAGTTTTTTATTTCTGTTATTTTTATAAGTTAATTAACCAACTTTCGTGGTTCCATTCTTGATTTTTTTTTCGGACTAATTTTTCTATAACTATTATTGTCTCAGCTGCAGCACGAGTATTAACATTGTGTTGAGTACTCGATTGGTCGATATGTACTCTAGAAATAAGTATATGATTTTTTTTCTCAGTGTCAATAAAAGGGATAAGAATTTGCGCATTATGGAGACGCGCAACTGAGACTTATTTATAACACACATTTATAATTATAGAATTTTTACACATGAAATCACATTCAACACTTAGAGAATACAATTCCGTAGAATTCAGCACTCGAAATTTTTTATGCATACTTTTTGAACATAAAAATGTTGAGAAAAAATTATTTATAGAGCTTTTATTTATTTTTTCTTCAAAATGAATGAGCAATCAAAATTTATGGATGAATAATGATTAGCGTAGCGTAGTTGGTTAACGCTCCACTCATGTACGGTGGCGTTCCCGGTTCAAATCCGGGCTGAGGCAGATTTTTTTTCTTTTTCTTCAAGAAATTATTTGTCCAAAGTAATCGTTTAACATCGAATTTAAATTATTTAATAATTGAATGTTAAATGAAAATTTCTAACTGTAACAAAAATATGAAATTAATCTATTTCAAGTGCTGCTAACATTGATGAACTAACAACAAATTTTTGTCGCATTTTTTACTAACATTGCATATTTTCTATCTAGTAAGCTAGTAACTCGATTAATGGCGAAGCGCATCTGAGTTTCTATTCTACATTTTCAAAATTGCATTATACCAGAGTATGGTCCTTTTTCTTGTTCCCATTTTGTTATCAATTTTTCGTTTAAAGTAAAAAAACAAAGACAAGAAAATTTTAGATGAAATTTAAAATGTCAACAATCAAGGGCGCAGATTTATTTACAAAAGATGGTATTTCTTTTGTAACAAATGTTTCTAGAGTATTATATTTCGATGAAATAATTAACCATCTCGATTCAGATAGGTTTTTTTCAATTCTTGTACGATTTGAGTTACACTTTCTTAAATAATAATTAACGTTATTTGAGCGATTCTCTATATTAAGGTCATTTTTGAAAGGAAAATTTTTCTGCAGAAATATTTTGAAATATCTGTGTTTTCATCGAAAATATTCTCGCTGAATCCGAATTTGATAACAGAATGTCCAAATTCAAGTTGAATAATTCAATATGTCGAAATGAAAAATAAAAAATGGTCCCAATTTGAAAAAAGGGGTATCCTATTTTGTTTGGGGTCACTTACTTTAAATATAGTCAAAGGATTTTCAAATTTAAAATGACTTAAAATGATGTAAAATTTTAAAATCTGTAAAAAAGGTATTTTGAACATTCCAAAATCAAATTTATTTAATTTTAAATGTGTAATAATAAAACTTCGTTAATTTTGTCCGCAGGTTTCAATTATAAATCTTCTAAATCAAAGAAATTTGAAATTTATATCATAAAAATTACAACATTTTTGATTATCAAATTAAAAACTTGCATCATTTTTAAATATAATTTTTCAAAATTGAAAACTCTTCCATTTTAAAGATTTACGATTCAAAGTTCTACAATTTTCAAGAGTTGAAATTCAAAATTCTTAAATCCTGAAAATATAGAATTAAAAATTATTCACTTCTTATGATTTATATAATTTCAAATGTTTTTTAGGATAGTTCAATTTTTAAGATTTAAAATTGAAAATTTTTGAAATTTTAACATTTGCAGTTTAAAATTCTTCAATTTTTGAGATTAACAACCGAAGATTCAGTGATTTGGAATGTTTAATTTTAAAACGATGCAATTTTGAAAGCTTTCCTTGAAATAGTTCAATTTTAACCATTTTTAATTGAAAAATATTCAATTTTGAAGATTGAAAATTAAAATTTATTCAATTTTAAGGAAGTATAGATAAAAATGCGGTTTCAAAAATTTACAATTCAAAGTTTGCCAGTTTTTACGAGTTACAATTGAAAATTCTTAAATTTTGAAAATATAGAATTAAAAATTATTCAATTTTCACGATTTTTATTTTAAATGTATTAAATATTTGCAATTTAAAATTCTTGAATTTTTAAGATTTACAATTGAAAATTCATAAATTTGGAATGTTTAAAGTTTAAGATGATGTAATTTTGAACCTTTTTTTGGAATATGTAGTTCAATTTTGAAGATTTACAATGTAAAATTCTTCAAGTTTGAACATTTGCAATTGAAAATTCTGCAATATTTATTCTGTTTATTAAAAACTATGAAATTATAAATGCTTTTTTAGAATAGTACAATTTTGAAGATTTAGAATTGAAAATTATTCAATTGTGAAGATTGAAGATTGAAATTTATTCAATTTTAAAGATACATGCATGAATTTTTTTATATTTTGTCAAGAGTTTTCAATTTTGAATCTTCCAAATTGAATAAATTTGAGGTGTAAATAAATAAAATTATTGAATTTTTAATTTGCATAATTTTCAATTGTGAAATTAAAAAATTAAAAATCTCTTCAAGGCTTTAATTTTGAAGATTTACATTTTAAAGTTTTCCAGTTTTGAATAGTTACAATTGAAAAGTCTTGAAATGTGAAAATACAGAATTGAAAATTATTTAATTTTCACGATTTTTATTTTTAATGTATGTAATTTTCTTATTTTTTCATGGAATAGATCAATTTTGAAGATTTAAAATTGAAAATTGTTCAATTATAAATATTTTTAATTTGAAAATCTTTGATTTTCAAGGTTTATAATTTAAAAAGGCAATAATTTGGAATGCTTACTGTTTAAGATGATGTAATTTTTAACGTTTCATTTTTGGAATATTTAGTGCTATTTTGAAGATTTACAATGAGAAATCCTTCAAGTTTGAATATTTGCAATTAAAGAATCTGCAATATTTAATTTGTCAATAAAAAGCGATGCAATTTCGAATGAAATTCAATTTTAAACATGTGTAAATAACAATTCTAAATTTTGTCAAGAGTCAAGAGTTTTCAATTCTAAATCTTCCGAATGGAAAAAAAAATTAATGTAAATTATCAAAATTACAGAATTTTTAATTCTAAAACTTAAAATTAGCATAACTTTCAATGCTTTTTTTAGAATAGTACAATTTTAAAGATTTAGAATTCAAAATTATTCAATTGTGATGATTGAAAATTGAAATTTATTCAATTTTAAAGATGCATAAATAATTTTTTTTTGTCAAGATTTGTCAATTGTGAATTTTCAAAATTAAAAACTCTTCAAGGCTTCAATTTCAAAGATTTACAATTCAATGTTTTACAGTTTTGAAGAGTTGCAACTGAAAATTTTTGAATTTAGAAAATATATGCAGAATTGCAAATTATTTAATTTTCAAGATTTGCAATGTGAAGGTATGTAATTTCAAACAATTTTCATATATTCGTTCAATTTTGATGATTCACAATTGATCATTTTTGAATTTTAAATATTTGCAATATAAATTCTTCAATTTTTAAGATTTACAATTGAAGATTAATTAATTTTAAAAGTTTATAATTTAAAATTATGTGATTTTAAACATTTTTCTGGAATATGTAGTGCTATTTTGAAGATTTATAATTTAAATGGTTTCATTTTGAATATTTTTTTCAATTGAAGATTCTTCAATATTCAATGAGGATAATAGAACATGATGCAATTTTGAAGGCTTTTTTGGAATCGTTCAATTTTCAAAATTTGAAATAGAAAATGATTGAAATTTAAAAAATTTAAAAATTATATTTGTTTAAATATTGTTATTTATCAAAGAATTACAGTGATATTGGTTAAAATAACAAAAAAATATCAACAAAAGCTCATCAAATTGTCATCGCACGTCCAAGAAAAAAAATTAAGGGGAAACTTTTAAACTGAAAATTCCTTTATGTTTAGTGACGATAAAATGAAAATCTATATGAAAGAATAATAGTTCTTGAGACATACTTTTAAAATGTAATAGTCCGAAATTTTATTTTATTAACCTTTTTTTCGAAAATCCTTCTCAAACTTAGCAACTTGTATGTGGAGAACAAGGAAAAGTAATTTTTTACCAAATTTAACAATCTTTCAAACAATTTTTTAGGTGGAAAAATCTATATCTCCTATGGTTTTAGTTAGAGTTATGAAGAAGAATAAATTTGTCAAATTTTAAAACAATTCAATAAATACCTATTCGCAAAGATATTATACGGGGAAGCAAAAGTGACCTTTATATGGAGAAATACCCATATGTTACTAATACTGAAATTAATTTTTTTTTCAAATTTAATATACTAAGCAGCTATTTTTTCTTTGAGAGAAAGTAATTTTTTCGAAAGTAATTTTTTGTCTAATTATTAAGATTGATTGCAACTATCAGGAGCGATGGCCTTGCAACTGCGAGTTATGCGCGCCCGCCATCACTTGGAAATCGATTGTTCTTCAAGGATCTCATCAGCTCGAAGTTTAATTTCTTGCCAAGAATATTGAATATCTTTACTTTCACTATATCTTGAGCAAATAGCTAATCGTAGAAAATACGTGTCTTTGATTTTCGATGGCACCAGATGAATATTTCCGGCACCATTGATTCTCTTCAGTAGATTCTCATTCAAATCATTCGAACCCTGTAAAAAATAAAAACAAAAAATTAATTAGGAAATTAAAATTAAAATTGTTCAAATCCAAATACTTAATTTTGTACAACTTTAAACTGAAATAATACTTCAAAAATGAAGGCGATTAAGGTGTGATTCTAAATTTGAATCCTTAAAATTTCAAATGTAAGTCTTCCTAGATGAAAAATTGGAAATTTGAATAATTGAAAATTCAAGATTTTCTATTTAAACAGATTGAAATCTAAAATTGGTAACTTCAAATACTTTAAATTTAAAATTGTTTCATATCGAACTTAACAAACTCAAAATTATTTAGATAGCACTTCTAAGGCTGAAATAAAAAATGTTCATTTTTCAGACTTGTAATTTGGAATTTTGAAAAAGTTCTGGAAAATCTTATAAAGTCATGGAATTATGAAAAAACATGATTTGAAATCTTTTGAAACATTTGAAATCTATTGAAATATTTAAAATCTTTGAAATCTTTATGAAAGATTTGTTAATTTTTTTGAAATCTTTGAAATCTTTCCAAAATATTTACGAAATCTTTTGAAATATTTGTGAATTTCTTTCGAATCTTCCCAATCTTTGATATTTTCTTAAATCTTTTGAAATTTTTTGGAATCTTTGTAAAATTGTTTGTGATATCTTTTGAAATCTTTTGAGTCTTTTTGAAATGATTTGAAATTTTTAAAAATCTTTTCAAATCCGTGAAATCTTTGTGAATTTCTTTAAAATCTTCAAAATCTTTGTGAAATTGCATGATATCTTTGAAAACCTTTTGAATCATTGTGAAATGATATAAAATCTTTTGAAATCTTAGTGAATTTTCTTGCAAGCTTTGAAATTTTGTGAATTTCTTTAAAATCTTCAAAATCTTTGCAAAATCTTAGATCTCTTCAATCGTTTTGAAATTATTTGAAATCTTTCAAGATCTTTGTGAATTTCCTTGTAACCATTGAAATTTTTTGAAATCATTGAAATATTTGCAAGTTTCATTGAAATCTTCAAAATCTTTGATATTTTCTGAAATATTTCAATATCTTTTGAAATCTTTTGGAATCTTTGTGAATTTCTTGTGATATCTTTAGAAATATTTTTAATCGTCGTGAAATGATTTGAAAATTTTGAAATCTCTGTGAATTTTGTTGAAACCTTTGAAATTTTTTGAAATCCTAAAAATCTCTGTGAAATCCTTTGATATCTTTGTAAATTCTCTGTAATCTTTTGAAATATTTGAAATCTTCTCAAGTGTTTTCAATTAAAAATCTTTTCAAATCTTTTAGAATCTTTTAAAATTTTTTGAAATCTTTGAAATCTTTTGGAATATGTGAAATTTTCATGAAATCTTTTGAAAACGCTCAAATCTTTGTGAATTTCTTTGAAATCTTCAAAGATTTTGAAAAATCTTTGATATATTCTGAAATCTTTCGAACCATTTTCAAGATTTCAAAAAATTTCAAAATATTTCATAGATTTCAAAAGATTCCGAAAATTTCGAAAAAAATCAGAAATGAAGAAATATTTCGCAAAGATTTTGAAGCTTTCAGAAAGTTTTAAGATAAATTCACAAAGATATCAAAATATTTCACAAAGATTTCAAAATTTTGTTAATGTTTCAAGGAAATTCACAAGTATATAAAAAGATTTCAAATCATTTCACAAAAATTTCAAAAGATTTCAATCATTTCAAAATTCTAGACATTTTTTTTTAATTTTATGACTTTTCCAGGTCTTGAAGCAACTCTGTTTTAAAATTGAAGCTTTTAAAATCAAGAATTGCAAATTGAAGATCTTAAAAAATGAATTTTCTTATTCAGGCCTAAAAATTTCTATGTGAACAATTTTAAGTTTGATAAGTTTAAAACAAAACAATTCTAAACTTAAAGCGTTTAAAATGATCAATTTCAGATTTTTACCTGTCTGACTGGAAATACTATAAAGTTAAAAAAGTGTTTCAAAAATTTAAAATGCAAATCAAGATTATAATTCTGAAAAATACAAAAAGTGCAATAATTTGAAAAGACAACTAATAGCAAAAATTCAAGAATTAAAATTGAAGCCTTGAAATTTTCAAATTTTAATATGGAGGCTGATGAGACAACAAAATTTTCAAATAAATTTTCAAAAAAAAATCAGTTTAAATTTGAAAGGTTCCAGGAGCAACGCTTGATACTCAAACTTCGAAAAATTTTTTATTTAAAAATACAGCATTCAAATTTCAAAATTATTTTTATTCCCAATGCGTATTTACTAAAATGTACTTTTTCAAAGTGAATTAAAAAATAATTACATTTTATTTTAATATGGAACATTAGAGAATGTTGTCGATTTTAGCCCTGAAGTTGAAGGTTAGAAAGTAGATTGCAAGAGTGTCCTTGCGCTGTTTAACAATTCAATTGTAATCAGCTTATAATTTATTAAATCACTTGTCAATTAGTGATTAAATAAAAAAAAGTTAGTTGATCGATAAATCAGAATAAAGTCGATCAACCCAATCATTTTTATTTTTACGACACGCATGCGGAACAATGCATAGAAATATTAACATAAATAGTAATAAATTTATATGAAAACTTCTATGAAAATTCGATTATTAATTTGTTTATTAATAACAAATACCCTTGATGCGTTGAAAATATTAATTAAATGAAAATAAAACTCTAGTTTAAAATTGGTTAAAGTTTCCTTAAATTTATGTAAGTCTCTTATATGTTTTTATGAATCTCAATTAATTTTTTACCTTTAGTCTGAAGCAAACCAGTCCAAGAATCACATCCTCGACGATTTCGAAACGTGAATCGGCCGAAACGAGTGATTCGAATTCGTGTGCTTGCGAAACATGGTTTCTGATATGTTTTTGTAAATTTTCTACTCCGTAGAGTCGTAATACGAACCACAATTTCAATGATCTGAATCTCCGTCCCAGTGGAATTTGCCAATGCTGAAAGAGAAAGGAGAACTTCGTCATTTTTATATTAATTTTTGCGATTTATTAAAAAACTCCTAACATTAAGAATATAAACAATTTAAAAACTCATTATCAAAATAAATTTTTTTCAGAGAATAAATAATAATTTCCAATTCATGCCCATGAAATTAAAAAAATATATATTGCACGATTTTGAATTAAAAACTTTCCAAATCAAAAAATTTGAGATCAGGTAAAATAAAAAAAATAAAAACATTTTGAATCGGATTTAAAGAAATTGATGTTTTATCATTTCTGAATAAAAATCTTTAAAATTGAATAATTTTAAACTAAAAGTGTTTGGAATTGAAAATTTTACAATCAGAATCTTTCAAAAGTGAACAATTTTAAACTTAAATTTTTAATATTGGACAATTTCATAAGAAATAAGTTGAAATAGTATCATTTATAATTCAAAGCGTTCGAAAATGGAACTATATATTTTTTAATTGAATTAATTCAGATTAAAACTTCGAAAATAAGATCATTTCAAAAATTAAATAATTTAAAATTGGTATTTTGAGAATTGGATGATTTAAAATTCAGAGGAATTATAACTTTATTATTCTTAATTAAGAGCATTCAAACTGAATAATTTAAAATTGAAAACTTTTGAATTGAAATAATTTTTTATCCGAAACGATTAAAATTTGACAATTTGAAATTGAAAACTAAAGTGAATGTTTTGAAGTCAAAGTTTCTGAAATTCTAGAATTTTCAATTTTTATTATATAAAAAATTATAATATAATATCAAAATTGTTTATACAATTTTTTGCTCAGGTCAGAGATTAAATTTACCGCAATTTCGCCGTTCGAAATAGAATAATTTTCAATTATAAACCTTTGAAATGGAATCATTCTAAAAAATGTTCTTTAAAAGTATTTATTTATTATTAAAAATTCATTAATTAAACAGGCAAACCAAAAAAAAATTTTTTCAAAATTTTCTGACATTTCCCTCATTTTTCTATGACCAATTTTTCATTTTCCCTGGCCATTAATATCTAAAGACCAGAATTTTAATGTTTTATAAATGAAATAAAACAATAAATTTTGAATTTATTTACTTATTTTAACCAAAAAAGGCGACTTTATACCCCAAAGGATAAATTGTTGACCAAAAAAGATAACTTTTTACAAAATTTTTTAATAAAATAATTAAATTGTCAAACACATAGTTGAATTTTTAACCAAATTGTTGACTTCAACCTTCAAAGGTGAATTTTCAAACAAATAATCGAATTTTCAATAAAGAAAGATTAAACTTCAACCAAAAACCGTTACATTTTAACCAAACAATTAAATTTGTGTCAAGACAGTTGAATTATTAAGAAAAACAAATTTTTAATCCAAGAGGTCGGATTTTCTGTCCAAATAGAAGAATTTTCAACAAAATAGTTTCATGTTCGACCAGAAAAGATGAATTTTTAATAAAATACTTGAACTTTCAACAATTCCATTAAAATTTCAAAAAAATAGTAGAATTTTAAACAAAAAGGCTTGAATTTTCTACCTACAACGATGAATTTTTAACCAAAGAGTCGAATTTTCAAACGAAAAACATTAAAACTTTACCAAAAACAGTTAATATTTCAACCGAAAAGAAAACAACAAATTTTCAACAAAATAATTAATCTTTCAACAAAATAATTATTCTTTCAACAAAATAGTTGAATTTTTAACCAAAAAGATGAATTTTCAAACAAGAAGATTTATTTTCTCTAAAACAAAAAATTTCAACGAAATGCATACATTTTCAAAATAATAGTTGAATTTTCAAATATAAAAGAAAAGTTAAATTTTCAGTCATGTAAGAAAAATAAGTGCATGAAAATTGTCGAAATTTCAAGCCTAAAGATGAATTTTCAACAATATAGTTACATTTTCAACCAAAGAGATGAACTTAAAAAAAATTGATCAAAGTCGTTCAATTTTTACCCACGTATTTGAATTTTCAATTAAAAAAGATCAATTTTTAACAAAATAGTTAAAATTTCCACCAAATAGATCAATTTTCAACTAAAATGATGAATATTTCACTGAAATAGTTAAATTTTCAGTTAAAAAAATTATTTTTTAACTAAAATAATGAACCTTCAACAACAAAATTATTTTTTAATAAAGTGGTTTAACTTTCAACCAAGTGGATCAATTTTCAACTAAAAAGATAACTTTTCACCAAAATGGTTGAAATTTGAACCATATAATAAAATTTGTAAGTAAAAATATAACTGTCAGGAGGAAGCAACTGCAAAAAAAAAATATAATAGAAATACAAGGCAAATAAATATTATATCATGGTGGCCGCAAAACTTCGTTTTCAAAATTCCCTAATTTTTCTCCGACCAATTTTTTATTCTCTCTGAACATTAATATTCAAAGACCAGAATCCTAATCTTCTAACATTTTACAATAGAATAGTTTTACACGGAATAAAATAATTCCAAAATAAAATCAAATTTGTTCAAATTTATTACCCTTTAGAGTTATTTAAAATGCTTCTTATAGAAATTCCCTCACTTTTGCAAGATATTTTTCAAAATTCTTGACTTTTTCCCTGATTTTCAGGTTTTTTATCTCACCTATGGCCATCCCGGTAAAAAATACTTTATTATAGTTTCTCTAAGTTATCAGGAAAATAAAATTCTTAAAAATAAATATACATAAATATTTGTCTACTTTTAAAGGTTCTACCATTAACTTATGTACTTACAGACATTTAGTTTGATGATTTAAAATATATATATATATATATATATATATATATAATAAATAAAATATATATGAAATAGCTTAATAGCTAATTGTTTTAGGAACAGGAATTATTTGACTTTGCACTTTGTAAAATGGATTGTATTTTTTTCCTAAAAATGTTTTGAATGCCTACTTATAATAATTTATACTTCAAATAAATATTTTGTATTATATTTATTCACAAAATTGTTGTTAATTTCGTTCACGGTGGGCTTTGATGGAACTTGTCCCGGTTTTTTCTGTTCTTATTACTGTGATACATTCCAATTATTTTGAGACCAATAGTAAAAAAATCGTTGGAGCCCTTTTTCAATAAAACCTTATTTCTGATATTTTTGGAAGATGACCAGAGATGACTAAGTATAGTTTTGTGGAAATAACACTGAATTAGTGAATAATTAGTATTATGTAAATTCTTCGTTTTGGCACCTAAAAAGATGATCTATATGTCAAACTTCTGTCGATAATGAAATCCCTTTCAAATGTTTTAAAGTAGGTGAAAAAAGTTTTAAAAATTAACTTTTTTCACAATTCCTTATTTTTTGTGTATCCGAATTCTCAGGCATGGTTTACGAGAATTTATAGGAATAAAATGCCTTGGAAAAAAAAAATCGAACATTGCACTTCCAATAGCTTAGGAGATATAGCTTCCAAAACTTATTTGTCATCAAAAAAATGTGACTAAAAACATTTTTTATCTTCGTTTTTCTAAAATAAATAAGATCCAATGCATAACTGTTGAAAGTTTTCAGAAAATAAATTAAAGTAGCCCGAATTTCCTAAAACTCTCAAAAAAATGCTATGCTCTAGCCTCTAGCTCTAATAGAACAGCAGTTATGGATTTTTGAATAAGACCTTTCTTATAGAAATTGAATAGACTTTAAGTTTCGTTTTAAATTTCTTGTTTGTACTTCACTTTTTATTCTATTGGCTATATTTTTTCATTGAGAAATTAAAGTTGATCGATTTTAGCGCTACCACGGACAAACCGAATAAAAAAAGTAACAGTTTGAACACAGATTACAATGAGTCAAAATCTCTGTTCACACAATTTTTTAATTTTATGAGATGTCAAACTGATACATTGACATGATACAAAAAGTCGCGAGGAAGAAAAACAGGCGAAAAGCGAGCGGAAACATAGGACAATGTGGACAAATTGAATGAATTTATCCGAAGATTATTGTTATTAATTAAATGAACAAGAACATTAAACTTTATTCTCTTGGACATTCAAGATTTGAAGCAACCGAAATTAAAGTAGAGTCAAATCTTGTGAAAAAATGGAGTTTACAAAAATTTAAGTATCCTATGAAAGAAAAGCGTTTAATATCTTTTCTCTTTTCCTGGAATGCTATCAAAGAACAAAAAAAATGAAGATAATGAATAGGTGCTTCATTAAAAATCAGAAAACGTACAAAACCCCTCTCCCTTGTTAACTTTGTGATTTAATATTAGTGAAAAAGAGGGTGTTGAAGTAAATGGTGGCACTCAGAGGAAAAGTCATTTTGAAACAAAAGCATAATCCCCTTGCCTGTTCTGTTTTCAACCACTAGAATATCTGTTTTACACAACCAAAATTATTTAGCTGCAAGATTCGATGGAGTTTGTCGGAATAGGATAATGCTTGCTGCAAAAAGATTATTCTTTATGAGACAAATGAAATTCCTTTTAACCTTGAATTTAAGAGGAAATTCCATTTGTGTCAAGAAGCATCCTTTTGACACAAGAGGACATTTTTCTGAGTGGGAGCGGAAATAACTATGGTGGTTATTAGTGGCTATTAGTGGTTATTATATGATATAATAAATACAAAATTAATTTACCCTGTAGTCTGGAGCAGAACCTTGCATATCGTGTTTCAGATACAAGGGGTCGACATTGAAAGCATTGATAACGTAAGTTGGATCTTTGAGCCACATCGGCGAGCAATCAAAATTCACTAGCATCCACTTATGCGGGTTGAAATTGAAGGAATCTGCCAGCTCTATGCCTTTCATCAAATAACGAAATTCCGGACAAATGAAAGCTGAACCTACAAAAAAATCACAAATTTTCAACTTAGAAATTGAATATCTAATTAAATATTTGTATTGAAAAATATTTGTATTGGAAAATAATTTGAACTATTTTAACTTACCAGCATATGCAGCATCCACGTGGAGCCAAACTTCTTCTCGATTGCAAATTACTCCCATTTCATCGAGTCGATCAAATGTGCAAGAAGATGTAGTTCCTAATGTCGAAACTGCCTATAAATCAAATTTTTTATTTCAATTTTGATGTAATACTATAATTTAAAATTGTATAACGCTTAAAGTAAATGTCCCGGTAGTCGTGACACCAATTTTCTTGCTTTTTATCTAACTAGAAGATTGTGCGCGATACGCCCACACTAATTACCATTTCTTGAAAAAAAACTCGGTTTACTTTCCAACATTTTGTTATAGATTATAAAAAAAAATCTTGTATCATTTGAAAACTTTGTATATGATTTACAGAAGTTTCTTTATCATAGCGAGAAAATTCCAGTAAATTCAATATGAAAGACACAATTTTTTTAATTACTTGCAATTCTTTTAAATCCGCAGATTATTTTTCTCATCAACAAAATATCACTCGCTGAGTGTGTATTAATCCCACCCTGTACTTTTAATATTTTTTCAGCATTAAAAAAAAAGTTTTCAAGGTATTTCCGGATGAATTATTCATGAAGGCAGAATTAAATTCGACTTTTTCAATTTGACGCGAATTTTCTATAAAATTCTATTTACCACGTTTCCTGAACATATTTTTTACATAAATTTATCAAATTATTTTATTTTTATATCCAAATTTTATTCCTAAAGTTCAGAGTTAGGAAAAATGTAACATTTATGTGCATGATGAAGCTAAGAAAAAGTTAATATCTACAATGTAACATTTTATTTAATCAAAACGGACGCATACAATAGTATTTAAAATTATATTTGACATGAGCATAAGTAACTTTATTGTTGAAAACAGTAACAATTTTATTTTTAGAGTGAATGAAGAATAACCACTTTTCCATATTGTCATTGCATTATTTACATCTAAATAATAATTTTTGAAACCAAAAATTACCGTAACCGTTTATTTTTTTCTAGTTCTATTAAAAATTAGAGTCAACTTTATGTTCGTCCCAGAATTTCTCTTCTAATATAACAATATGAATACATTCTCAAGATTTTGGCAATTAGTGAAACTATAGCTAGTGAAAAACATTTTTTTGTTCAAAATTTATCTTCTTCAGTTGAAAATTTAACTATTTGCTTAAAAATTTCTGTATTATGTTGAAACTTTGTATTTTGTGGTAGAATATTAATCTTTTTGGTGACCAGTTTACCTTTTTGGTTGAAAAATCGCTTATTCAGTTAAAAATCAATCTTTTTGGTAGAAAATTCATATCTTTGGTTAAAAATTATTATTTTTCAATTGAAAATTAATTTCTTCAACTGAAAATTTAACTATTCCATTTTTTCTCGAAAAATTATCTTTTTTAATAGACATTTAATCTTCTTGGTTGAAAATTCATCAATGTTGTCTGTTTCAGGTAGAAAATAAATCTTTTGGGTTTAAAATTGAACTATTCAGTTGAAAATTAATTTCTTTCGTTGAAGATTCATCATTTTATATAATTTATTTCTTTGTTTAAAAATTAAACTATTTTATTGAATATTTGTTGTTGCAAATAATTTTTTCTACTGAAAATGTAGCTATTCCATTTTAGCTAGGAAATTTATCCGTTTTAGTTGAAAACTCGTCCATTTTTGGGTTGAAAATTTAATTATTTTGGTAGAAAATGCATATTTTTTGGTTGTAAATTAAAATATTTTGTTGAAAATCACTCCATTTTGATTTAAAATTTAGTCCGTATCGGTTGAGGATTCAAATAATTTGTTAAAAATTCGAATTTTTTGGCTTAATTCAACTGTATTTGATTGAAAATTAAAATATTTTTTAGTGGCAATATCAACTATTACACTTTTCATTGAGAATTCATTTTTCATTGATGATTCATCACTTTGGTTGAAAATTGAACTATTTTGTTGAAAATTTCCCTATTCTTGGTTGAAAAAATGTTATGTTAACTAAAAATTGTGATTCTTCCATTTTTGGTTCAAAATTTATTTTTTGGAGTTGAAAAGTCAACTATTTGGTTAAAAATTCATGTATTTTACGTATATTTTACGTAATTTGCAGATGACCCCTTATAAATTGTGTATGACTGTTGTCACTAAAAGTGTTTAAAATATATTGAGAAACAAATTTTTTTTACATTGAAATCCTGATATTGCAAATTTGATTACTCTATACCGCTAATTTTGGATTTTAAAATATTTCATTGATTTTATTTTCTAAACAAAGAAAGACATTAATTGTAAGCTTACTGATCAAATGGTAAATAAAATATTCAAAAAGTTCAGGATTTTTAGGTATCGAAAATATTTAAAAAACAAGCGTTCACCAATTTTAGTTTTTGGTAATTAACTTAATTTACAGAACTCATTAATCAAATAGTTTTATTTTTTTAACAGTCACAATTGAAATTAATTATTTAACTAATTAGTTCATCAAATTTAAACTCGAGATTTAACTACTTGAAACTTAATGAATAAAATGAACATTTCTTATCGTGAACAAAAAATTATTTTTCCTGTTGAATCTTTTGGAAAGATTTCTTGAGAGCTGGTTAATATTATTAATTTTTGATCAAGACTTTAATGATGAAAAATATTGAAAAATATTAACATTGCCATAATTAAAATGTTGGGACACATATTCAATATAATTCAATAATTTATAATAATTGTCGAAGCTAGCTATTTTATAAATAATTTTACGTAATTATTATACATTGTATACGTTTTTCTTTTCGGCAGAAATTCTTCATATTACGTTTAACACTTCCAATATCAGTCCAGTATTAAATAAAGTCAGTAAAAGAAGCTGCTTCTTTTTATGTTATAATGTGCAATTTTTCCATTTTTATAACAATTTGTTCATAAAAAATAAAACTTTGATGTGATTTACATAACAAATATTATTATTAACTAGCTTTCAAGAAGCTTTAATGAGGAAAATGATTTTTTTCACCAAGAACTGTTCATTTGTGCTATTTTTTATACGATTCGTTATTAACAATAATAAATGTTAAATTTTCGCTAAAATTGTTTCTTATATTATTAATGCTGAAGTAATATTAAACCAGTTAGAGTAAAAAATCACTTACCACAGACAAAAAATTACAGTTGCGAATTTATTTAATAAATTGTTTACAACCACTTTTAATTTATTTATTAGCTAAAAATATTGATTAAATATCAGTATTAACTGGCTTTCGACATAAATTGTTGAAAAAACGAAAATTTCCGCGAATAAACGTTCCTTTTGGGGCATTTGTTTAGTATAATTATATATTTCTTTAATGTATTCATATATTTTTTATGAACAACTAAATATATTTCCTGTTAACAATTACACATTTAATACAAAATATGAGGCATTTTAGGTCAGAAATCAGTGTTTTCAACATTTGCACACTACTGAAGTATTTGCTTCATAAATTGTTTATTAACAATTATCTTGTAAATTAAAATAATTATTTATGTTTCTTAAGTGTATATACATGAATTCTGATCAATAGCGACTTTATTTAAGTAATTATATTTCAAATCAAAAATCATATTCTTGAAAATTGAATTCTCGGATTCAGTAACTCACCCGACGTTCAAAAACGCTAAAAGCGTTGGCCCCCGGGTTTCAATAAATGGAAAATTTCAAATTCGCAAAATTATTATTTTTTTCATAAGCTTGTATAGAATAAAGAAATGGAACTTCCTTCTATTTTGATTTTTTTCGACAATTAGTTCTAATAATAAAAGTTATGAACAGAACATTTTTGTTGAAAGTCAATAAGTGATTAAAGCATAAATCGTCATAACTCGGACAAATATGATTGAAATTGCTTGAAATTTGGTACAGATACTAATTATACTCTAGAGAAGCCTGAAAAATAATAAGAAAGTTAAAAATGACCTTTTGTTTGAAAATATTCAATAGCAAATTAAGGCCAGATGTTAACCACGTTTTTCTATATGCACCGACAAAAACTATCGATGAAACTTAAAATTTAAAACAACTTCCAGCGAGAAAGTTGTTCTGCATAGTTGTTTAAAGATTCATAGAAAGTTTAAGACAGATTTATAAAAAATTTGCGGAAATATGTATTTTGTTATATAGTACGTTTTTTCGAATATGAAGTTCTCCTGACTTTTTGTCGGAAAAAATAGAAAAAAGTGATTATTGATCGTCTTTAACTTGAAATTGAATATTATTAAACAAAAGGTCGTTTCCAAATTTTTTATTATTTTATAGTCATTTATATAGTACACTTTATGCATGTACCAAATTTTAAACAGTTCCAATAAAATTTAGTTATGACGATTTATGTTTTCATCACTTTTTGATTTTCGGGAAAATTTTTATTATTAAAACTAATCATCGAACAAAAGAAATGTAAATAAAAAAAATTTCCGCGAATTTGAAAATTTTCATTCGTTGAGACGAGAGCTCAAATTTCTAATTTCTTCATTGTATATGTTTTTGATACTGTTGTACAAAAATTTATTAAAAAATTCAAGGTGTTTGAGGACCTTAAAATTTTAATGCGGAGAATCGAGTATGCCAAAAATGCAATTTCCCTCTAGGTAATTGTAGAGAAACTCTGTTATTAATTTTCTGTTTCCTTATTAAAAAATTAAAAAAGTAGATTTTTGTAAAATTTTCTGTAAGGTTTTACTTACATAAAAGGGAATAAGTCCTTTTTCTTTATCCTGTCGGATTGCTTCTTGCAAAGTTTCACCCCTGAGTCTATGTTTGGAATCAGTTTCCAATAGTCGAAATTTAACTCCACCCAAGAGTCCAGCCCTTTCCACAGAACTATGTGCCAAACCTACAAAAAAATAACTTATATAGTTTATTGACTTTCAAATATTATGAACTATGGACTTACAGTTCAAATCTGTAAAAATGAATTATAAGAATAACATTATTTGAAAAAATAAAATTAGATTTTACAAGCAGTAAATGACCGTAAATGCACGTTTCAGGATTTTTATTTCCACACATTAAAAATATAAACAATACGAAAATCCATTATTGAACATTTTTTTAAATATTGAAAGTTTTTGGCATTCATCAAATAATAAATAATTTCGGATTTTCGATTAGGTAACATTTTGGAGAAAGGACAATATTGAATAAATTCATTAGAAAGGAGTTGAAATTAAAAAATTTCAATTCAAAGGGTTCAGAACTAGAAATTTTTTATTGTGAGTTGAAGAATCTCGAAATTGAATTATTTCGGATTAAAATTTCGAAAATAGCACGATTTCAAAAATGTAAAAATTGAAAATTTTCATATTAGACTGTTTGTAATTGGATAATTTGAAATTCAAAGGAATTAAAATTTTATTATTTCTATTTCAAATCGTTCACAATTGAATAATTAAAAATTGAAAACTTTTGGATTTATATAATTTTTAATTGGAAGCTATTAAAATTTGACATTAAAATTGATCAGACAAATTTTTCTAAGATGGAACAATAAATTCACCGTCATTTTGACCGCTCAAAATTTTCAATCATAAACCTCCAATATTAAATTGTTCTTAAAAATTATTCAATTACATTGAAAATTTAAAAAAAGAATACAAAATAAGATTGCTACGTATGATTACATTGCTTGGAATTTCACAATTTGAAGCCTTTCAATTCGAAGTTGATATTTTTAATGGAATTTGAAATGTTCAATGTTCTGGAACATTGGAAAATAAAAAATCATTTAATTTTCAATGCCTATTTATAAACCCTTCTTATTTTGAAGGCTTGAAATTGAGAAATTATTGTCTTCATTTTGCATTTTTTTGAAATTATTCGAGAGGCATTTAATAAAAACAGATTTGTTAACTAGAAATCGTTTTAACTAAAAATTGTGCAAATATCACGTCTTCCAATTTATTGTTTTACGATTTCGAAGAATTTAAAAAACCAGAGAATTTTGTACGTTGAATTTAAACCAAACAATTTAAAATATATAGGTCTAAAATTATCAATTTTCAAACTGACTATCAAGGATTTCAATAGAAAAATTGTGCAATTTTGAAATATTCAATAGTGAAATTGTTCTTATATTTTTAATATTTGAATTTGAAAATACAGCACTGAGAAATTGAAAATTGGAAACATCCAAAAATTAAAAAATTTCACACCAAATATTTTCGAATTTTTTAGCATTTGAAGAAATATATTATTAATAAATAATAAGTATTATTTAATGTCGTATCAAATGACATTCAAAGTGTTGGATTAATTTATTTCACTTAAAACCCAGATTTCTGTCCAATAAATCACTGTTATTTTCACCGTTCAAAATGAATGAATTTTAAATATTGTGAATCTTTATGTTTAATTATTCTACGAAATTTGAAAATTCAGGTAAATGTACCAATAATCGAGAGCGTCTCAATAATCGTGAAACTTAGTTACAATTTGAATTGTTAATTTGTTGTTAACTTGTTAATTTGAATATATTGTTAAAAAAAAAGTTCAATGTAATATTTAATGATAAAGCCGATTTATTTTTAGCATTTTATAGTATCAAGTTGAAATTAAATGCATTCAAATTAAATCAAAAGTAATGAAATTGGCATCACGATTACTGGGACATTTATCTTAGATGCTTTCTGAATGAAAACTTTCAAAATTAATGAATTCAAACTTAAACCGTTACAAATTAAACAATTCCAAGTTTACTTAAAAAATCAAAGCATTCCTGAATTAGCATCTTGAAACTGAGACGATAAAAAAAAATTTCAAATTGTGCATCCTGATTTGTTAAATTCATAAGAGTTTCAATATGGACAAAGTGAATGAATGAATTCGAAAATTATTATTATTATTAATTACATCAACAAGAACATTACGCTTTTTCTAAATTAATGTATAGAATTCCTGAAAATAAAAACAAGAATCCAACGACCAAATTTGGACAACCACCATAAAATGCTCCTATTGTAATTTGTAGAAGAAAAAATAAAAATTTTCCTAAAATGAAAATAAATTAATATTATGAATGTTTTTGTCTTGTGATTTGATAATAATAAAAATAAAAAAGACGAAAGAAATAAAAAAAGAGAAGGAAGGGGATTTGGTTGGTTGCCTTCTCATTTTTCTTTCCTCTTTTTTATTTTTTGTCCAGGGAAAGAGGAAATTCTTTTTTTTTCTTTTTTAGACAAATTTTTATTTTTTTTCTCTTCAAATTACAATAGGAGCATTTTATGGTGGTTGTCCAAATTTGGTCGTTGGATTCTGGTTTTTATTTTCAGGAATTCTATACATTAACTTGAGTATTGGACGTTAAATAGGATTTTGAATTTGATTTTAATCTAATTTAAAATTCTTAAATTAAACTTTTTTCTCTTGGACTTTCAGAATTTGAAACGACAGCCATTAAAGTAGAGTGCACTAGTGTAAAAAAGTAGAGTTAAAAAAAATGTAAGTATCCTATGAAAGAAAGCATTTAATTTGTTTTCCTTAATTACTATCAAAGAACAAAGAAGAAATCAAGATAATGAATATGATTTCTGAACGAAGTTTCAAAATTATTGAATAGAAACTTGAAGCCTAAAAAATTAAACAATTCCAAACTTAGTTAAAAAGTTAAGCATTCTCGAATTAGCATCTTCAAACTGAGTTGTTAAAAAAAATTAATTTTCAAATTGTGCATCATGATTTTTAAAATTCGTAAGAGTTACAATATGGACAAAGTGAATGAATAGATTCGAAAATTATTATTAATAATTAAATCAACATGGACATTAAACTTTTTTCTCGTGAACTTCCAACATTTGAAACGGCAGCAATTAAAGTAGAGTGGGCTATTGTAAAAAAGTAGGGTTTAAAAAAAATGTAAGTATCCTATGAAAGAAAGCGTTTAATGTCTTTTCTCTTTTCCTCAAATACTATCAAAGAACAAAGAAAAAAGAAAAAATCAAGATCATGAATAGGAGCTTCATTGAAAATCAGAGAACGTACAAATCCCCTCACCCTTGTTAACTTTGCGATTTAATATTGGGTGAGGGGAGGTGAAAAGAGGGTATTGAAGTGGTTGCCATGGTGATAAAGTGCTCCATGATGAAGTACCCTATCCTCACACACTGTCCTTTAACATCTCTCACACGTGTGTGAATTGTCAAACGACATGAATTGATTTCCTTTTATCTCACGATTTACATTTATTTATTTTTTATCATACTTTATTATTTATATTCATATTTATCAATACGCATTATCGAAACAATTATTATAAACACGAGCATGTTACAATTTGTAAAAAGTTAGATAAGCTTCTCATCTGGCTATAAAAATTAATAATATCGATATTGCTAATTTATTTAAGAAAATTTCTGAAATCATATTTTGAAAAATTCAATTGAAGCATCAAATTTTTTCAAACGCACAAATAAATGCGTTTCTTTTTTTTCAAAAAATTATGATATTTAAAGCTTTCGGATGCCCCATGAAGTTGAATACGTATTTTCTATAAAAAGACATTTTTGTAAATTTTATTCAGAATCATCAATATTAGGTGAATTGAGCTGACACTCAACATTTCTCTTAAGAATTTACTTTAGAATATGAATCCGAAATTATTTTTAAAATATCACCCCCAATAAGACTGTTTTATATAGTCCCAAAAATCCACATTAGTCAAAAATGGGGTTTTGCGAGTTTCTGGCGCTAATTATGATTTTTTGCAGTTTTTTTTATTACAAATTGTTTTAGGTACATAAAATGCTACTTCCTTTTAATGATTATATATAAATAAATAAATTGTTCAGACAATCTATTATTGTTTATAGGAATTTTCTCTCAGAATACATTTAGAGTCGCAGTTTTTTCCGAATTTTTCAAATTGTTTTCAACTTTTTAGTTAAAGCGAGGCAATAGTCAATTAAATTTAACATAATTAATTGTCTGAATTTATTTATGATATTTATAACAATATTCTCTCAGAATAATTCTAGAAAGTTGCAGTTTCTTAAAAATATTCAACTTTTTACCAACTTTCCACTTAAAGCGAGATAATAATCAATGTCATTCAATAAAAATAATTGTTTAAAGAAATTCATATTGTTTATTATCATCTTCGCCTATAGTCATGCTAAATAGTTGCTCTTTTTTCTAAAATTTTTTACTTTTCATCAACCTTTTACTTACAGCGAGGTAATAATTGATGTAATTTACCAAAAATAATTGTTTAAACAAATTATTATCTTTCGTAAATATTTTTTATATCAAAGCTGAATAGTTGCGGTTATTTCTGAATTTTGTTACTCTTTTTACTCAGTGAAATAATAATTAATGCAAGTTAACAAACAGAATTGTTCAAAGAATTTATTATTTGTCATAATTATATTCTCTTAGAGTAATGCTAGGAAGTTGCGGGTTTTTCTGAAATATTCTGCTTTGCTATAACTTTTTAGTTAGGAAAGAATAATAAATATTAACAATCATATTAATTTAAACATAAAGGCTCTCAGTAACTACTTCAAGAAAAATTTACATTTAATTTGATCCATATAGAAAATTTAAAGAATATTTCAAACATCCGTTTTTTTTCAGAAAAATATATTCATAATGAAAAAAGAGACTGTTTGAAAATGGTGCTTTTTCGTGTTTATTTATTATTTGTTTATAACTAAAAATCCAAAGCCAAGTTAAGAATTTAAGTAAAAACCGAAATTATTCAATAACTATTTCTAGAAATTATTTAAAAGAACATAGTTATAAACAATGATACATTGTTTGAACAATCACGTTTGTTAACTTGCATTAATTTTTACTTCACTGAGTGAAAGGTGGAAAAAAGTTGAAAATTTTGGATAAATCGCAACTATCTAGAATTACTGCAGGAAAAGATAGTTATAAACAATAATAATCTGTGTAAACAATTATTTCTTTTAAATTACATCAATTATTACCTCGCTTTAAGTGAAGAGTGGACAAAGAGTTGAAAATATTAGGAAGAATCACAACTCTCTAGCATTACTTTAGAAGAAAATAGTTATAAACAATAAGAATTTGTTTAAACAATTAGGATTGTAAACTTGGATTAATTATCACATTACTAAGTGAAAAGTGCACAAAATGTTAAAAGTTTCAAGAAAAACCGTAACTGTCAAGCATTATTTAGGAGGAGATAGTTATAAACAATAATAATTTGTTCCAACGATTATTTCTCCTAAATTTAATTGATTATTGCCTGTTTTGTTGAAAATACGTCTATTTCGACAGAAAATTCGACTTTTGGATTGAAAATTTGTCATTGAAAATTCAATTCTCTAAAAATGTTTAATTATTTCGTTAAAAATTGAACTGCTTTTGAAAAACTGTTGAACATTCAACAGTTTGTTTGCAAATTCAACTATTTTAACTATTTTCTTTAAAAGCTATACTTTTTGGTCGAAAATTCAACAGTTTTGTTGAAAATTCGTCCTTTTAGAAAGAAAATTCATCTTTTATGGTATAAAGTCGTCATTTTTGGTTGAAACAAATAAATAAATTCAAAGTTGTTAAATTTTAATCTGAAATTTTATTGTTTTATTTCGTTTATAGAATATGAAAATGCTGTTCTTTGAATAATAATGGTCACCAACAGCCATACCACGCTGAAAAAACCAGTTCTCGTCAGATCACTGAAGTTAAGCAGCGTTGGGCGCGGTTAGCACTTGGATGGGTGACCATTCGAGAAAACTGAGTGCTGTTGGCACATCGTGGGTGTGGTGAGCCCACACTTGTAGTTATTTACTACAAGTTATCAACCTAGAAACACTACCCGAATCGGGTAGTGTCACGCCTACCCCGAAAGGGAAATGGCTTAATGGTATACTACTACCTGAAATAAAAAATTGGTCAGAGAAAAATCAGGCAAAAGTCAGGGAATTTTGAAAATAAGTTTTGCGGTCACCCTCTTTACCTAACAGAGTTTTAGTATTAAATACTATTTAAAAAAAAAATTAAAAAGAATGAAAATAGAAATCCAAAATATGATTTCAGTGCTGACGTGGACGAATTTTAAATAAATAACTGTTATTAAAATTAATTACTTACTGGACCCATAGGCGACTAATTTATCAATAATTTGTGGATCTGACCAGTCTGGATGTTCCTCTTTGACTTGTTTAATCTTTTTCACTTTAGCACCAAGAAGTGCGACCAAAGTAGCTTCACTCGCTGTTCCCTATAGAAAAAATAAATAGTTATGAAATAAGAATATGAATTTTTGATTTTTATTTTACAGTGAAAATTAATTACCTGGATTACTCCACCACCTTTGCCACCACTGCAAGCCAGAAATTCTGCTGGTAAATCTATCATCTTGCCGAGCCAATCTAGCATCACGACTTCCAATTCAGTACAAGCTGGACTTGCAATCTAAGAATACCAAATTTGATTGAATTGATTAATTTATCAAATTTAATTAATATTTTGAGAGTCTTACACATTTTTATAAATACCGTTATAAAATTAAATGCTTACCCAAGTGAATCCAATGCATGCTATAGCACCACTCAACATATCAGCAACAATTGCTGGGTAAGATTGAGCAGTGGGAAAGTAGGCGTGGAATTTTGGACTACCCCAGTGAGTGACCTAAAAAGTTTACAGTTTTTTTCAGAACAAAATATATTTTGAAAAATGTGTGTAATAAGGATATTCGGTAGGGACCCTCATGAAATCCTTTTTTTTTAATTTTCTAAAACCTTGAGTCGGAAAGTTCTTTCTTTTGGCGAGAAAATGATTCCTTCTTTTCGCTAGATTTTTTTTTTATAGAATAAAGTATATTTTCTAAAAGTTTTTTATAATAAAGATACTCGGTAGGGACCCTCATTGAATCTTTTTTTTCAATTTTCTGAAACCGTGAGTCAGAAAATTATATATATGTAGTATTTTACATATACAATACTATTTGATATATTTTGCAATCAAATTATTTTCGCCTTTATGAAATTGTATACTTTTTATAGATTTTCTTCATTTCTCAGTGAAAAAGAAAAAAGTGAAGGTAAACCCGAAAATTCTCGGGGGGGGGGGGGGGGC
>CAKNYM010046417.1:48489-97359 GCA_932195095.1 Andricus curvator | reverse complement strand
CTGAACTCTCCCCCACACCCCTCCCCCTCTCACCCCCCCCCCCCCCTCCGCGACAACGGCCCGCCCCCCCCTCGCCAGTTTCACCACCATTTTAGATCCGCGCCTGCTCTTTTCTGCCAGATTCAAAAAATATATTTTCTGGTCGCTATGGAGGTTTTAATTCTGAAAATTCGACCTGACAGAGTTTTTGAATTTTTATTTCTAGAATTTTAATTATCTCATATTATACAATACAGGAAATTATTTATGAGGGCCATACAACCCTCAAATTGTGTTTGTTATGAAAAAGTATTTTTTATGATAAAATTGAGATTAAAAAGCCAGATTTATCTCTAGAAATTTTTTAAAAATTATGAAAATTTCAGAAAATATTACTTACTTTACTGACAATAATTTCTAATATAGGTGAAAAAATTAAGAAATAATTGTTCTACAATTAAAAAATCGATAAATTTCTGTAATAAAAGAGTCTGTGATATCTTATTTTTTTATGTTTTATTGAAAAAGACAACACTTTTTCACCTATGATCTAACATATAACAAAGATTTCACATAACTTAGCTTTTAATAAATAATGTTCTCAAAATTTTGAAAAAAAGCGTTTGAAGAATTTTGGGAGGCTTCCAGAGAATAACATTTTTTTAAGATTCCTAAGAAAATTTCAAATTATTTCTTATTTTTAAAAATGAATTTTAAGAGAAGATTTAAAAAGATGTCAAAACATTTGAAATGATTTCCTAACATTTAGAAAAAGAATGTAGAAGATTTTTAAGGAAAATTTTTCCATTTTGCAAGATTACAATATTTTAGACAAATTTTTAGGAAGTTTAAGAGACATTAAGGAGTTTTAAAAAGATTTTAAAATAATTTCAAATGTAAAAATAATTCAAAAAATTTAAAAGCTAGATTTTGAAACAATAAAAAAAATTTAGGAAGATTTTAGATCATTTTAAAATATATTTAGAAGTTTAACAAAATTTCAAAAATAATTTGAAAATTTAAAAAAATTGAAATCAATAGGTGGATTTTTAAAGATTTCATAATAAAATTTTGAACATTTGAAAAGATTATTAAAATTGTGAAAAAAGAATCTGGAAGGTTTTAGGCCGATTTTTTTAATCTTTAAAGATTTTTTAGGAATTTTTAGAATAATTTGATTTAGTTTAAAAGATATTCAGTAATTTTAGAAGTTTTGAAAACATCAAAAATATTTTAAAACTTTGAAAGATTTCTGAAAATTTATAAAATATTTTTATATTTCTTCCAAACTTCTACAAGTCCTAATACCAAAAATGGAATAGTGAAGTTCTCAGATTAAAAAAAATTAATTTTTATTTTAAAAAAACGAATTTTTAACAAAGAAGTTAAGTTTCAAACCAAAGAGGTCAATCTTGAAAAATATAATTCTTTAATAAACTAGTTCAACTTTCAACCTAGGGGTTAAATTTTCAACTTGAAAGACGAAGTTTTACCCAAATAGTTGAATTTTCAACCAAAAAGATGGGTTTTGTTCAAAAAAGATTAATTTCCCACCAAAAAACACAAATATTCAACAAAATACATCAATATCTATAAAACTGTTAAGTTTTCAAGCCAAAAGGACAAACTATCTACAAAGTGGTTGAATTTGTACCCGAAAATAAGTTGTTTTTTTTTTAAATAAAGTTATTCTATTAAAAAGTTAAATTTTCATAAAAACAGTAATTTGTATCAAAAAGTTAAATTGGGAGAAAAATAGTTATTTTTTTAACCAAATAGTTAAATTTAAACAAGCAATATGAATTGTAATGAAAAAGCTAATTTCCAACCGAATAGTTTAATTTTCTACTAAATTGCTGAATCTTCAACTAAGCCAGATTTCTAGAACAAAACAGTTGTATTTTTAACAAAAAAGAATGCATTTTCAACCAAGAAGATTAATTTCCGACCAAAAGACGAATTTTTAACAAAATACATGGATCTTCAACTACAAAAGATCAATTTTTAAACGAAAATGGAATAGTTACATTGTTAGTTAAAAAAATAATTCTCAACCAAAAAAAGAAACGAATTTTCGAAAAAATACTTAGATTTTCAATAAAAGAGATTAATTTTCACCTAAAATGATGCATTTTTAACGAAAAATAAATAAATTTTGTATCACATAGTTCAATTTTCAATAAAAATGATGAAATTTGCACCAAACAAGGCTAATTTTCAACAAAATACATGAATTTTCAACTAAAATGATGAATCTTCAACCAAAAAAATTCATTCTTAACCAAATAGTTGAATTTTCAACCAAAAAGATGAATTTGCTACCGAAAGAGAGAAACTGTCAACAAAATACTTAGATTTTCATCTGAAATGATGAATCTTCAACCAAGAAAATAAATTTTCAACCAAATAGTTGAATTTTCAACCAAAAGGATGATCTTTATACCAAAAAAGACAGATTTTTAACAAAATACATGAATTTTTAACTAAAAAAGATAAATTCATAATTGAATTTTTCATAGCTTTCTACCAAAAATACGAATTTGAAACAAAGTAGTTGAATTTTCAACTGAAAAAGATCAAGTTTTAACTTGAAAATCAATACATTCATTTTCAATGAAGAAATTAATTTTATACAACAAAAAATTAGTTTTTCAACAAAATAGTCTTTAGTATTAATTATTTTTCAATTCAGCAATAGTTTCAATTAAATTATTTTCAATAATGCTTTCAAAAGTTGAATATGTACAAGTAGATGGGCTAACAACAAACTTCATATAATCTTCAGCGGTTTTCTTTCTTTTTTTATATTAGGTAAATAATAAAAACTATGTTCTGCATCTAGACTAGATATAATTTGATCAATCTGTATCACCTGTAATTTTGTTTTACAGTATACAATGCTTTGATAAAGACTTCATGTCAAGTCTAAACATGTTACGACTTTTTTAATAAAAATTTAGCAAAAAACGGTATAGGCAACAACTAAAGGACCAGGCACAAAATATACATGAAATGGATCCCTGTCGATTTTGATCAAACTTTGTAAAATTGTAGTTCCCATCGTCTAGATTAAAAAAGTCAGTCTTCGAGTTACAGAGGGTCCAACTTCGAACCATTCTAGCAAACCTAGGCCCATATCTTAAAAACAGAAGATCAGAGAGATAAATGTTGCCTACAAAAGTTATTGCGCTCTGAGGGGGAAATTCTAAGGAAATCATGAGCTTAAGACACAGATCATTTTTCAAAGTCATTTAGGGTGGACTTGTCATTTGTTGTTGACATTCAGCCAGTAAAGACAAGATATGAGCAGAAAATCAAAATTCAGCAAAGGAAGGCAAGATGTTCTCAATATCCAGCCAAGAAAGGCACGACACGAGCAAGACTTAGTCAGTATCCAGCCAAAAAAGACAAAATATAAGCAGGCTGTTGCCAATATTCAGCCAATGAAGAAAAGATATGAGCAGGACGTAGTCAATATCCAGCAAATCAATGCAAGATATAAAGAAAATTTGAAAGTTTAAAAACTTATCTTTCTTCGGTCTTACGGGCCAATAAATAAAAAAAACATAAGAAACGATTATAATTGTTTAAAAATCGTTTTATTCTCTACGTTTCGGCTCTCACTGCGGGCCTTCATCAGGAAAGTTTCCATTTCTAAAATAAATCATGTTTTATGATAAGTCAAACAAAACTAAAATACAAAAGAAGAAACGAAAAAACCTACTAAGTAACATAAAATTTTTTGGTTATTCACTTCACAATTTAAACATTTATTTTGAAAAATCAATTTAGTCTCATAAAACACGATTTATTTTAGAAATGGAAACTTTCCTGATGAAGGCCCGCAGTGAGAGCCGAAACGTAGAGAATAAAACGATTTTTAAACAACTATAATCGTTTCTTATGTTTTTTTTTATTGATTGGACCGTAAGACCGAAGAAAGATAAGTTTTTAAACTTTCAAATTTTGAATTATATCAACGGTCGAAGAAAAGATAGGAGAAACAATTTGGGACCTCGCTCCAAAAAGTTGGTTTAGATAAGATATAAAGAGTTAGTTTATTGTCAAGGAACTAATCCAGAGGAACCAACCCTAACGACCGCGTGAACAAACCACCCCGAACGAACCAACCCAAACAAACGAACCCAAATAAACCAACCAAAACGATCGAACACAAACAAACTGAAACTAACGAAACAAACCGAACGGACCAACCCAAACAAACCAACCCAAAAAACCAACCCAAACGAACTAGTTTAAAACAATCAACCCAAATGAACTAACGCAATAAAGCATGCCCAAACAAGTCATCACAAGCGAACCGACCCACATGAACCAAACCAAACCATCAAACCCATCTAACCTATACAAACCAACCAACCAACCCAAACAAACCATCCCAAACCAACTAACAAAAATTAATCAAACACAGAAAAAACAAAATGTAATCTTTACAGCGATTCCAGAGTAGTCTTTACCTGCAACAAAAATTAACTTCACGTGTTAAGATTTACCTACCACATGGGAAATGGTTACTATGTCAACTCTATTAAATCTTGTTTTGTTTCGATGCGAAAAAATTCAACTTTATCTACTTGAAAATTGCCCGCAACAAAAATTCACTTCTGTTTTTTCTGTGAGACCAACCAACGAACCCAAACCAACTAACACAACCCAATCAACCCAAACAAACCAACCCAAACGAACTACATCCTGCTCATATCTTGCCTCCATTGGATGAATATTGGCAACAACCTGCTCATATCTTGCCTCCATTGGATGAATATTGGCAACAACCTGCTCATATCTTGTCTTCGTTGACTGGATATTGACTAAGTCTTGCTCATGTAATCATTGGTTGGCTATTGACAATTTCTTGCCTTCCTTTGCTAAATATTGATTTCCTGCTCATATCTTCTCTTCACTGACGAAATATCAGTTGGGACACGCGAACCCCCACCACTCGACTAGGGCCAACTCAACTCAAACTTGTTGTTCGCTGTTAATGAACCGGTGTCTATGTAAATTCTTTTTGAATATTTTATTGCAAAAGTAATGGGTGCATGTTGCATAAAGCATTATAAAAAAAGAAGTCGAAAAAGCTGTAAATTAAAATATTTTCCAAACACGCCAAGACTTCAAAGTGCGGGGATAAATAGTATAATTCAAGGAAATCGAAGAGATTGGAAGCTGAGTGCAGTATCACGTATCTTTCTGGTGAAATAAATTATTTCATTCATAATTAAGCATGAAAGAAAATTACTTTTTCGTTCTATAATGAGAATTCTTTTTTTGATAGATGGATTGTAGAGCTACAAGATATTTAGTTCTAATATTTAGTGAGTAAAATGTACAAATTGAATTGCAGAATTTGAATCCAACATTCTTAGCATCTAAAAAATTTTCAATCACAGTAACATCCTTTTTATTCGAATAGAAATGTTAAAGAATGCCGAAAGTTGAATTTTCAATAATTTAAAGCATTTATGCAACAATTCATTATTAAATATTGTTTTTAAACCTGAAAGGAAAATAACAAATGTCCCAACTCGATCATGTACATTTTGTGCCTGGTCCTTTAATTACTTACTTACCAAAAAAATACATTTATAGAAAGTATTACATTATGAAAAAATACTTACACCTGGCATAATGACCCTTTCGATATCAGCCATAACATCCTCCCATCTTTCTGGAGTTTGAGGTGCTTCATCTGGTAATAATGGTTTTATATATCCCGGTTCTACTGTTGGAAGTACCCTCCTGAAACGTAAACCCAATAATTAATAAATTTTTCTTCAAAAGATTTTCAAACTAAGGTGAAACGTCCCATTATCGATAGTTTAAGCGATTGGACTATAATTAGAAGTATTATAAAATTAAAACAATTATTAACATGAAAAACAATTCATATTTTTAGACGCCCTCGTGTTTCAAAATTATTATATTTAACTGCTATTTTAGACAAGCATTTACTAAATTTTTTAAAATAAAATATTATAAAGAATAGCGACCATTCTGTTGCGCATTTATCTTTTTGGTTTGAAAATTCATCACTTTCTGTAGAAATTTCACCTTTTTTGGTTAAAAATTCAACTGTCTGATAACAAATGAATCTGCTTCTGTTAAGAATAACCTTTTTTTTGTTGCAAATCCACCTGTTTTGTAGCAAACTTGTATTTTCGGTTCAAAAATTCAATAGCGTGGTAGAAAATTTAAGCTATTTGGTTCCAAATTGATGAATTTTGTTGAAAATTCGTATTTTTTGGTATAAAATCAATTTCTTGCTTAAAAATGAAGGTATTCGGTTACAAATTAATCTGCTTCAGTTGAGAATTCAAACTATTCTGTTGATTAAATATAACTGTTTTCTATTCTGAATGAAAATCCTTTTTTGTTGAAGTATCAACTATCACATTGTTTGTGCAAAATTCATCACTTCGAATTGAAAATTCAACTCCTTGGTTAAAACTTTCTTAAAAGTTAATTTTTTTGGTTGAAGACTCATAATTTTAGTAGAAAATTTTGTTTCCTTTTTTTAGCTAAAAATTAATTTTCATAACTGAAAATTTAACTATTTTGTTGAAGATTCAAATCATTGATTGAAAATTAACTTTTTTTCTGAAAATTCATATTCTCGTGTTCAAAAATCCACTTTTTTGTCGAAAATTCATCTTTTCGACTTAAAAATTCAACAATATAATTGAATTTTTTTTCTTGACTAACAAATTTTTTTTGGTTAAAAATTCTACAATTTGTTTGAAAATTCATGTTCTTAGTATGAAAATTAATCTTTTTATGTAGAAATTTTACCCTTTTTGGTTAAAAATGCAACTGTCTAGTTACAAATTAATCTATTTCGGTTGAAAATTCAACTGTTTTGCAGAAAATTCTTGTTTTTGGTTAAAAAATTTAACAATTTCGTAGAACATTCTACTGCTTGGTTCTCAATTTATGTATTTTGTTGAAAATTCGTCTTTTTTGGTAGAAAATAAATTTTTTGGTTGAAAATGCAACTGTTTGGTTAAAACTAATCTGTTTCAGTTGAGGATTTAAGTATTTTTTTGTTTAAATCTGTTTTTCATTTTAGGTTACAATATTTTTTGTTGAAATATCAACTATCAAATTTTTTGTGCAAAATTTATCGCTTCAAGTTGAAAATTCAACTCCTTGGTTAAAGACTCATAATTTTAGTAGAAAAGTTTGTTTCCTTTTTTTAGCTAAAAATTAATTTTTATGACTGGAAATTCAATTATTTTGTTGAAGATTCAAATCATTGATGAAAATTAACTTCTTTTTTGACAATTCATATTCTCGTGTTCAAAAATCCACTTTATTGTCGAAAATTGATCTCTTCGGCTTGAAAATTCTAAAATTTGTTTGATAATGCATCTTTTTGGTATGAAAATTAATCTCTTTATGCAGAAATTTTCGGCTAAAAATGCAACTGTTTGTTTACAAATTAATCTGTTTTGATTGAAAACTCAAATGTTTTGTAGAAAATTCATATTTTCGGCTCGAAAATTCAGCAATTTTGTAGAAAATTCAACTTTTGGTTCCCAATTATGTATTTTGTTAAAAATTCGTATTTTTTTGGTAAAAAATAATTTTTTTGGTTAAAAATATATAAACACAAACATTTTTAGTTGAGGATTTAAGTATTTTGTTGACCATTTTTTTTTGCTGACTAAATCAAACTGTTTTTCATTTTTAAATAAAATATTTTTTTGTCGAAATATCAACTATTAAATTTTTTGGTGAAAATTCATCCTTTCATGTTGAAAATTCAACTTCTTGGTTGGAACTTGAACTACTTTTTTAAAAGGTTATTTTCTTGGTTGCAGATTCGTAATTTTTGATGAAAATTCGTTTTTTCGTGTCACAAAATATTTTTTCAACTAAAAATTTAACTATTTTGTTGAAAATTCATATTTTTATGTTGAAAGTTCAACTGTCTCGTAGAAAATTGGTTTTACTTCAAATTAAAATGAATTCTCTTAAATGAAAATTTTATCACTTAATTTTGGATACAAATTGATCATTTTTAGTATAAAAATTCATCTATTTAGTTAAAATTTTTAGGAACGAAAAAATGTACTCGAAAAATTAATAAAATAAAATTTGGACTAAAATCATACATATTGTTCAAAACATTTAGTTGAAAATGTATGTAATCTGTTGAAAATTCGTATTTTTGGTAGAAAGTTAATATTCTTGGTTGAAAACCCAACTATTCGGTTACAAATTTATATGTTTTGTTTATAATTTATCATTTTTGGTAGAACATTAATCTTCTGTGTTACAAATTCATCTTTTTGGTTAAAAATTGAACTATTCGGTTGAAAAAGCAACTGTTTACCAGTTAATTTTGTTTGTTTGATGATTTAACTATTTTGTTGGAAATTTGTCAATTTTGGTTCATTTACACTGTTTTTGATTTGAAATGAAAATCTTTTTTTTTTTGTTAAAATGCCAACTATTCCTCCCCCTGACATAGTAATTTAGTTAAAAAAATAGTAGTATTAACGGACAATTGTGAGAAAATAGTGCCGTTAATGTAAATTTTTTCGAAATAGAAAAATAGTGTCCTCGCTCAAAAAAGTGTCAATAGTGTGATGAGCCCGAGGCCTGCATTTTTTATCTCCTGGTACTTCCTACTATTAATATTATTTTTATTGCTATTGCTGCACTCAAAGTATGATAAAAGCGTAATTTTATAATTGACAGGTGGTTATAACGATTAAGGTGCGTTGCAAGGCTGTGTTTCCATTCCTTTCGTTTTACCTTCACCCACTCCCCCTATATATTTCTAATTGTATTTCACCCAAGAGGATTTGCAGTAGGTACATAGGTACCTAAAGATCCTTGATCTCGAAGACCTTTTTATTATATAAATATTACTACAGTTTTTTTTAAATTATTTTAAGTCAAAATACTTTTTGAGTTAACCCTCCATATAGTCCTAATCATCTAGATTGATAGCAGGTGCAATAGAAAAAGAAGAAAATTGTTTAAAAATTCAATACTAAGGTCTAAAGAAATATCAGGAACAAGGAAAACAATAAACAAACTAGGTTATTCTAGCAATAACTTCTGCAGCTTTGAGTCAGGAAAAAGATAAATTATTCGTTAGAATATTTGTTTCTGAACTCGATGAATATTATTTGCAATTTTGTTTAATTTTTATTATTTAGATTTCTTTTGATTGGATACAGAGTTACTTTGCTCAAAAAATTATATTTATCATATACTCAGAAAAATGTTTGAATCAAATTCCTTCTTTGATATAAGGTCAAACTTCAAACCAATATTTTATTGAATTAAACAAATATTTGTTTGATTAAAATGAAATTTATTTGATTCCACTATTGTTTAAGTCAAAATTTTTTTATTTGAATCAAACAAATTCTATCTTTGATATCGAGTATAACAAGTGTTTGTTATAAACAAACATTTTTCCGAGTGTATTACTATTATTTAATCTTTTTTAACTCATTGGTAATAATATTAATTATTCATTAACACTATCAAGATGATTATTTTATATTATTGTAGAAAGCATTTTAAGGAAATATTGATACATAATTTTTATTTACACTAGCACGATCCATCGCGCAGCGCGGGGAAAAGTTATTTTTAATACAAAATGCAATTTTTAAATAACTACTTATTTCTTAATCTTATTTGCTTTCATGGTTATATGAATATAATTTTTCTAAGATTCTTGAGGAACTTAAAAAAGATTTTTGAATATTTCAGGTATATCAAATCAAAATTTCAAGAAAAAAGTTAATTTTCTATTAAATAGTTGAGTTTTCAATAAAAACAGATAATTTCTTAACAGAAAATGTAATACAAAATTAATATTTATGCCGAAAATGATTTTAATTAAAAAAAATAGATTCATCACAAAAGACAAATTTTCAACCAAACAATTGAATCCTCAACCTAAAGAAGATTATTTTTCACCCAGTTGTATTTTTAACCAAAATAGATAGAAAAATGTGTGGAACAGACGAAATTTTCAGGGTAATGGTTAAATTTTTTAACCCGCAAATATGAATTTGAAACTAAAATTAAGAAAAAATCTAAATTGATGCATCTTTAACAAATACAAAAATGAATTTTTCAACAAATTAGTTCAACTTTTAACAAATTATTTGAATTTTTATTCTGAAAATTACATAAATTTTCAACCAAATAGTTAACATTCTAAAGGAAAACAGAAAAAAAATTAAGAATAGTTAAAACTTCATCCACCAAAAAGATGAATTTTCTAGCAAGAAGATTAATTTTCAACTTTTTAGCGAATTAGTTAAATTTTAAACCGAAAAGGATTGTCACTTTAAATAAAAAAGAGTTTACTTTATCCAAGAAAGAAGAACATTCAACAAAATAGTTTAATCCTCAATGAAAACAGAATAATTTTCAACTAAACAGTTGCATTTTCTACAAAAAAAAAGAGATGCAGTTTCAAACAAAAAAGACGATTTTCCAACAAAATAGTTAAATTTTCAACTAAAAAAGATTCTTGAGTCAAGAGAGAAAAAAAGAAAATGAAATTATAATTTGAGGAAAAAAATAATTTGTATAAAAAATAAAAAATTCGAATAACTATTTTTTTACTCCTTTGTTTACTCACTCTTAAGCTTATGAACAAATAATTTGCCCAATATTCTTGAGAAAATTAAAAAAGATTTTTGAAAATTACAGATCTGTCGGAAAAGTATAATTTTTGTATTTTACAGGATTTTCCGAATTTTAGGAGAAATTTGAGTCATTTTAAAAGATGTTTAGGGATCGTTGAAATTTGTGAAAAAACTTAAAAATATTTTATATATTTTCGGAAATCTTTCATAGTTTAAAAATATTTTCAATCACTTCAAAATTTCTAAAATTCGCAAATACCTTTTAAACTGGTCGAATTTTTCCTCAAAGGCGTTACAATCTTTCAAATTTTTAGAAGTCTTTAGAAATCTAATGAAATGTTTTTAAATTTGGTGTAAAACTTAATTTTCCGAAACAAAACTTTAAAAATGTTCACAGGAATTTCAAGAAAATTTTTCTCTTCTGTTGTAACCTTTCAAAATACTTTTAAAGCTTCTAAAATTTTTGTTTAAGATCTTTAAAAATCTACACTTTTTACAATTTTTCAAAATCTTTTCAAGTACAAAATGATTTTTGAATCTTTTAAAATTTTCCAAGTATCTCTTGAATTTATTAGGATTTAAAAAAAATCTTAAATTTTGTCACATTGAAACATTTTGCTTTAAAATCTTCTACACTATTTTTCGAGATTTTAGGAAATCATTTAAAATGTTATAAAATATTCTTCAATTTTCTTTTAAAATTCAATTGACGAAAAAAATATTCAAAATTTTTCAAACAATCTTAATAAAATTCTTCTTGAATCTTTTCAAAACTTCTAATCTAAACATCTTTTAAAATTATTGAATTTTTTCCTAAAATTGTTTTATAATTCAAGAATTAAAAAAAAATCCTAAGATTCTAAAAAAAAATTCATTTTTTTTAAACCTTTAAAAATTCTTGTATTCTCAAAATTTAAGGAAATAATTTAGAATGTTTTGAATTCCTTTTCAATGTTCTCTTGGAGTTAATTTTTTTTATCATTTGAAATTTATTCTCTTGAAACCTTTCAAAATTCTTAAAAAGCTGCTCAATTGTTTCCGCGAATTTTTCAAAAATCTACATTTTGTTATTTTTTTTATTTTTGAGTTTATAATTATTTTATATATCTTCAAATCTTCTAAATATCTCCTCAACTTACATGGATTATTTACAAAATCTTGTAATGTTTTAAAATTGAGAAATTTTGATTTAAATTCTTCTAAATTCTGTTTTTACATTTCAGGAGATCACTTCAAATATTTTGAAATCTCTTCCAATATTTTTTTAAAATAAATTTTTCAAAATAAAAACTCATTTAAAGTTTCCCCAGAGATCTTTCAAAAAATGTAATCTCCTCAAATCTTTCAAAATGATTGAAAAGCTTCTTAATTTTTTTTGGACTCTTCAAAATAAGTTTTTGCTTATAATTTGATTTTTCTTATTTCTTTGAAAATGTGAAAAAGTTTACAAATTATAATGAGGTAGCAAAATTTTAAGAACATAATTATTTCCCAATATGAAAAAATCTTTTACAATTAAAATTTTATCTTTTATCAGGTAAGTTTAAAAAATTTTGTTTCGAAAAATTGATGGTGAAGATTCGTTACCTTTATTAATAGATAAACAAACTGATAATAACAATGAATCGGACAAAAATGTGTTCAATATTTTCGATATTACTTTTTTTAAGAAAGAATAATTGAAGGGTTGCATTACTGAACTAGATAATCAACATTTTTATCAAAAATGGGTTTGTTGCATAACAATTTCTTCAAAAATCAAATACACATTTGTATAAAAGGTTTTCTTCAAAATATTGTTTTTTGATAGAATAATTAAAAGAAACATAATTTAGTTGAAATTTTAGTTACAATTTAAAAACAGTAATAATTTTTTTCAATCTTCGAGCATTGATATTTCTTAAAATGATAATCATTTAATGAAGAAAAATAATACATTTTCTCATTTTCTTCCTTTTTTTTAATCACTATCCAAAGCCGATTTTGAAAACCAATGAAATTTTATCTGTCGATTTTCTTGGAATTGACTAACATTTTTACATTCAGCATGATTTTATTTTATTTTTGAACAAAAAATTAAATTTTGTATCGCTATCCGCGGTCGAACCTGGTCCAATTACAGATTAGTGTTACTTTAAGATTGTCAACTACCCACATCCATTATCTTGAACCTTGATAACTTTTGTTGACAAAACTTTTTTGGCCTCAATTAAAAAACACTTCGGCTCGGAAGTGAACATGTGATTTATCAATAAATAGTGATTTTCATTCTACAGAATGTTTTTTCGCTTTTTTGAAAAATTTCCATCAATTAAAAACTAAAGATATTTATGTACTTATATTGTAAAACTGCTCTGATTTTAATAATTATACATTTTCACAAATCTTACCTATCTCTTATGTTTTCCAAATAATTTGTGATGTAATCTATCATTGCCTTGGCAAATTCTGTGAAGCCTGGCGCGTCCATTGTGAAACTTCCAACTGAAAAAGACATAAAAATATATAAATTTTGTAATATTTTAATTCTAAAAATTTCTCGAGAAAACTAAAAACCAAAATAAATATAAATATCAATTAATAATTATACAGATACTTAAAAAACAGGTTCATAAACTCTTTCACATTGTTTTTACTGAGTTTAAAAATTGATTTTTTATAAAAATTGACAAAAACATTTGTTACAGAGGAAAAGGGACCTTACTAATATTTCAGCTTTTTAAAATATTTTTTTTTCGCATTTTCCCATTAAAAATGACTTCTTTTTGAACGCTTTTTAAAATTGACTCCATTTTTCCTTCATTCTGCAGATTATTTTAATTTTCCTGAATTCTTTTTTGACCTCAGAATTTTTCTTTTAGAATTATTTTATTTCAACCTCTTTAATGAGTGACATTTATCGAAATTGATTTTATAATTAGATCCGTTTTTGACAATGAGATAACAGTTCCTGATTTAGCTCGTATTTTTTTTTTATTTAGTGAATGAAATTATTTTCATTTATTCACTTAGTTTTTGGCAGTTTTTATTTCATTTCAGATTTTAATCTCTGTTATCAGTAGACATTTTGAAATTTAGTTAAGCTTGTAAAAAATAATTTTTAATACAAAATACAAATTTCGATTAATATTTATTTTTTAGGTTTAAATTTTAACCTAGAAGTTGAATTCTCAATAAAAATAAATAAATTCTCAATAAAAAATATAATAGTTAATAAAAAAACTGAAAAGTGTTTTAATTTTAAATCTGAAAGGGTTGAATTTATGAAAAATAAGACTTTTTAACAAAACAGTTGAATGCTCAGCCAAAAAAGATTTTAATTTTAAACCAAACAGTCGCCATTTTAATTTAAAAAAAGATTAACTTTCTACCAAAAGAGATCAATTATCAAACCAAAAAGACGAATTTTCAACATTATTGTTGTATTTGCAACTAAAACAGATTTTACGGACAGGAAAAAAAATTGTGGGCAAATTATAATTTGAAGGGATAAATAATTTTTGATACAAAATAGAAATTTCGAATAAATATTCGTTTTTGAAATCCTTTGTTTAAAAAATTTAAGGTTATATAAATATAATTTTTCCAAGTTTCTCGAGAAAATTCAAAATGATTTTGAAACACTTCAGATATATTAAAAAAGAATCTAGACCATTTTTAAGAAAATTGGTTTATTTTACAAGGGTTCATATCATTTTAGAAAAAAATGAGTCGGTTTAAAAGGTATAGGGACTTTTTAATACTTGAAAGAAATAAAAAAATATTTTATAAATTTTCTGAAATCTTTTCAAGTTTTAAAATATGTTTAATCTTTTGAAAACTTCCAAAATTCCTAAATATCTTTTAAAGTGACTCAAATTATTTTTAAAATTGTCTTAAAATCTTCGAGATTGGTTTTTGACAATTTCGGAAATCTTATGTAATGTTTTTAAATCTTTTTAAAAATTCCCTTAAAATTGATTTTTCAATCTTGATATTTTTCAATTTTGAATCAGTTTCAAGTTTTTTGAAATCTTTTCATATTTTTGATATTTATCTTTTTCAGAGCATCTAAATATTTCTTTAAATTATTTGAATTTTTCCTAAATATTTGAAAAAGTTTTGCAAAATTAAAAAAACTGTCTAGAGATATTCCAGATTCTTTTTTGAAAATTTTGAAAATATTTCTGGACGTTTCGAAAAGGTTTTTAAACATTCTCCTGAAAAAAATTTCGTAAAATAAAAAATTATCTCACATTTTGTCCGAAATCTTAAGAAATTTTTTTACTCTCTTGAAGCCTTTCAAAAATCTTAAAAAGCTTCTTCATTTTTTGTTTTAAACCTTCAAAAATCTATATTGTGTTTTAAATGTCTTGAATTTTTTAAAAGTTTAAGTTATTTTTGTATCTCTTCAAGACTTTTAAATATCTCCTAAACTTATTCGAATTTTTTATAAAATTTTGTAATCTTGTAAATTAAAAATTTTTGCTTTAGAATCTTCTACATTCTTTTCCAAAATTATCGGAAATCTTTTCAAATGTCTTGAAATATTGAAAAATATTTCATTTTTTTATTCTTTTCAAATAAACATCGATGTAAATTTTCAGTGGCATCGTGACAAAAATTTGTATTATCTTAAAAGCCTTCAAAACCCTTAAAATGCTTAAAAATGTTATTTTGAAATATATTTAAAAATAATTCAACACCTTTGTAACATTTTTTAAAACTCTGCAAAAATTAAAAAAATTTCGAAAATCAAAGCTTAAATAATAATCAAGATATTGTAAGCTTTTTTGTTTTGTTCCAGTATTTTAATAATATCAGGTTAGAATTTTGAAAACTGGATCATTTAAAATTCAAAGAAATTGAAATTGTGTAATTTATGAATAAAAACCTTCAAAATTGAATAATTTAAAATTGAAAACTTTTGAATTTAAATACATTTTAATTCGAAGCGAATAAAATTGGAAATTTTTTTCTATTTTTCACGGATCCTGTTTAAACGGATTTTCACAGATCTTGTTCAAAAATGGTTCATGTTACAGGATCCGTAAAAAATTGAAAAAAAATTTTGTTCTAAACCTAAAAATATGAACATGTTTCCTCAGATTATTAGAAAGAGCTTAAAAAAATAAAAAGGACAACATTTTTTTTGGCAACTTCAAGTAAAAATTAACAAAATTACAACAATAAAAAAATTCAAAATTTGTAATCGACTTGTCCAATGGTGAGAAATTTTATGAATTTAAAAAAAATTGTTCTTAATACCACAAAGAAACTTTTCAGTGCTATTTCTAACGAATCTAAGCGCTTTAAGTTTTTTCGGCACCCCGTACCAATAAGAAAAATACCATTTAATCAAGTAAAAACATTATTTTTCACTTTTTTAAACATCCACGGCAATTTACGATGTGTAGGGATTTTTGCATTGCTACATAGTGTTCGAAGAATATTCATAGTTGTAAATACTAACTTTTAGAATTCTTTTTACCTATTAAAAAATTTATATATTTTTCGACCCCCTCCGGATTTGAAAAAAAAGTATTCGCTTCGCCCTAGTGGCATAATGAATGAATCATAGATTATTGTATAATATCGTGAATAACGAAAATAATAATAATAATGATTGAGGAAAAATATTATATAATTATTTTTCCTTATAGATAACTCATAATCTATTCAACAGTTCATTCCTGTTTAGTCAAACATCTGGGAATCCATACTGGTGCAATGTGCCACACTTCTCTTTCCGCGTGCATATGAGCAGATGTTTTATTTTTTTTCCAAACCTCTGCCTGATTGTTTTGCATGAGGGTAATGACACTCGTGTCAGGTTTGATTTTTTTTCTCAACACGTTCTAGTGTTTCCAGAAAAATGCATGTAAAATTGGGTTTAAGAAGAAATTTTTAGCGAGAAATGATGAATTAATGTAACAAGAATGTTTCTAATTTGCAGAATGCTAATTGTTTTTTTAGAAGATTCATTTTCAGTGACAACAAATTAATATTTAAATTTTAATGGCACAGATAGTAGTAGAAAGAAAATGTTTATAAAGTTTTCAAAAATGTAAAGGGACAGTTGCAAATGGAAAGTCTCGGTCAGACGTTACCAGTAGAAACAGCTGTTTATGGTGGGACTAATTCAGAATCATAAAAATTACCATATTAAATCGTTTTAATTCATTTTTGTAAACATGATACAACTTTTAAGGGTGATCGCCAAAAAGTTGATCTTTCTTAAGTTGTGATTATTTTCTACTTTTCCTTTGAATAAGAAACTTTGTATAGAACTGGAAAACAAACATTGTGTAGTAGATGTATATTATCTAAAATAATAGAAGTGGGAAGCAAGGACAATATTTTTATAATTGATGAAAATTATTATCTTGAGTTAAAATTAAAATTGTTCAAGAATATAAACTTTATGTTTAATGTCTACCTATTTTTGTTTAATATAACCGATTTCCGGTAAAAAAAAGCTAAGATAACATGTTAGCGTTTAAATGTAGTGAAAATTTGTTCAAATCTATATTTTCATTAAAAATACCAATTTTTGGTTGAAAACTTTCACATAATATTTATGTAAAATGGTAAGTCTTCTTTAAACCTTATGTTTTTTTGTTTAAAATCACGTAAAACACGTTAACATAACCTAAAATTGTTAAAAAATGATTAATCTTCTTTCACAAGATTTCAAAGCATTTGAAATATTTTAGGATATTTTAAGGGATTCCAAGAAATTTGAAATAGATTTTAATAATTTGAAGAGATTTCAATGGCCATATCAAAGATATTATGGTATTTTTAAAGCTTTCTAGGTATTTTTAAGAGATTTAAAAGATTTCAATGGATTTTGAAATTTTTCAAAGTATTTGAAATATTTTAGGGTATTCTAAAAGATTTCAGGGAATTTTTAAGCGATTTAAAAAATTTTACAGTGTTTTCAAAATATTTCAAAGGATTTGGAATATTTCAGGGCACGTTAAACGATTCTAAGGAATTTTCAGTAGATTTCCATAATTCCAAGGAATTTCAAAAATTTTGAAATATTTTTGGGTGTATTTTTTAAGATTGCAAGGAATTTTCAGAAGCTCTAAACAATTTTAAGAGATTTCAAGTGATTTGAAATATTTTAGGGTACGTTAAAAGATTTTAATAAAAATACAAATTTTCGAAATAATTGTTGTTAAAAAATATTAGTTTAAATGTCAAATAACAACGTAACCTACTATCGGCGAGAAAATTATAGGCATCTGCCTCTGAAGCTTAACAACTCAGCCAAAAAAATGCTAGAGTAATAAGTAAATATTCATTTGAAAACTGAAAGTGTTCCACGTAAATGAGCTTGAAGACGTTAATGTAAAAAATGTTGTGTGCTTTACAGACTGAAAAATGTAAAAAAAGTAAGGAAGTTCGGGCACTTTTAACCCTTAAAACACACACCTCCAGATATTTTGGACTGAAAAAAAATCATGAGTGATGTAGTAACAATATAAATTAGAAAAAAAAGATTTACAAGGCCTTAGTGATAGTTTAACTATTTGAAAAAATATTTAACTAAAAAACTGCAGACAATCGGGATAGTGTAGTGGCACGTTTTTGTAATTTTGAGCAAAATTTTTTTTTTATTTCTCAAATTTGTTAACTGAAATTTATTCATAAATGTTTTTTTCATATCCATGAATTTATCCAAATTTTTCCCATTGCCTCTTACACAAGAAATAATGCTCTAAACTTGACTCTTCTTGAATGTGCCCGAAATTCCTTACTACTGTTTACATTTTTCAGTCTGCAAAGCACAACAAAATTTGTTTATTAACCTTTTTAAGTTTATTTACGTGGAATACTTTCAGCTTTCAAATGACTATTTACTTATTACTCTAGATTTTTTTTGGCTGTTATTCAATTTATTCAAAAACTGTGAATCTTTTTTGAAATCAAATGATTTTTGAATCAAAAAGTCAATTTCTGAAAACAACATGATCACAATTCGAAATCGCTCAAGATTGCAAATTGTATTATTTCAACGAAAAATGGTTATTCAAATATAATTGTACTATCTTTTTCGAGAAAATTCAATCCGATTTTTGAAGATTTCAGATAAGTTGAAAAAGTGTGTAGGAAATTTCTAAGTTTTTATTTTTTTATTTTGAAGGATTTTACAAAATTCTAAAATAAATTTAATTAGCTGAAAAGATATTTAGGACTTTTTGACGCTTGGAAAAAATTTAAGAATATTTACAAATGTTATGAAATCTTTCAAAGTTTTGAAATATATTTTTAATCTCTTAAAAATTCCAGAAATTCCTAAATATCTTTCAAACTGACTTGAATTATTCAAAAAATTGTTTTAAAATCTTCCAGATTTATTTTTCACAATTTTTGAAATCTTTTTTCATGTTTTTGAATCGTTTTAAATATTCTCTTATGATTAATTTTTAAAAATGAACAATTACTTTAAATATTCCCAGGAATCTTAAGAATTTCTTTTATTATTTTAAAACCTTTCAAAATCTTTGAAAAACTTCAAAATCTTATTTAAACATTTTCCAATTATCTACATTTCGTTTTAAGTTTTTTGAAAATTTTAAAAACTTTTTATATATCTTTTAAAATGATTCGAATTCCTTCTAAAATTTGGAAAAAATTCGGCAAAATAAAAAAAAATTCCATTCAAAAATTTTCCGCTTAATCTCGAGAACATTTTTTATTCTCTTAAAAACTTTCGAAGTTTTTGAAGAGCTTCCAAAATTTCTGTTTAAAATCTGCAAAAATCTACATTTAAAAAATATATTTTTATATCTGTTCAAAACCTCTGAATATCTCTTAAATTTATTCGAATTTTTTCTAAAATTTTGTAATCTTGCAAAATAAAAAAATGTTGCTTTGAACTCTACTACATTCTTTCCTGAAATTTCAGGAAACCATTTGAAATCTTTTAAAATATATTTTTTTTAATATAATTTTTCAAAACAAAAAGTTTTATTTCCACTGGAATCTTAAAAAAAATGTCGTTATCCTAAATACTTCAAAATTCTTAAAACGCTCTAAAATTTAATTTCAAAATATTCAAAAATCAAAAATCAATAATAAAAAAATAATTGAAATAAAATTTTCTCTTTCATTAATAATTTTTAGAAACATTTAGAAATAATTTTTATTGTCCAATAGAATTACTTCTTTGGAAATTGCGATTTAGGCAATTCCAGGAAATTCAAGAGAACAATAATAACACAATTTTTTAAATATATTTGAAATTCACAGATGTCACTTATATTGAGTTGAAAAAGATAAAATATGAAATATCGTGTACAGATTTTATATAACTTCGGAATGTGTTAGAAGGTTCTAGGATATTTCAAAATAATTTCGAATTTTATGTAATGTTCTTCACTTTCTAAATTTTACAAAAAAGAGAAAAATTTCATTTATTTTCATTTTCATTTATTCAGCATTTCTCATTTTGAAACTCAGTCCCATTTTAAAAATCCACTATTTGTAAACTTCTAGTATTATTAATATTAGATAGAGAGGAAAATCAGCTTAAAGTCTGACAAATACACACAAATACCCTCTAGTACTACGACACAGAAAGTAGGGAAAAAAATGTTGTAAATTTGCAAAAATTTAAAGGGATACTTTAAAGTGGAAATGGAAAGTCTTGGACAGACATTTCCAGGAGAAAGAGCAGTTTACGATAGGACTAATAAAAGATATCTGCAATAAAATAAAAAACCATTGTCAGTCTGTAAAAATATAAAATTTTGAAAATCAAGATTTAGGTAGCAGTTTGATTTAATTTAAGTGTTCCAGAATTCTCTATAACATTCGGGGACTCATAAAATATTCTGAAATGTTCTACAATTCTCTTAACGTAAGTTAAGAGTGTCCTGAATTTTTTAAAAATAATTGTCTACTTTTAAAATTCTCTGTAAAATCTGGAACATTTCTTGCATTTTTGAAATATCCTCGAATGATATACAATATTTTTAAAAGTCTACAAAATAAAGAGCTTATTTAAACAAAATTCTTTTTTCATGTTTATTTGTTTCGTTTTTAGAAAGACAATTTTTTCAAAATAAAAAAATTTTGGTCTAAAAGTATATGCTCTTAAAAATCCTTTATAATTAGTATATTAGTTTTATAGTAAAGTCAGCTTCAAATCTGACAAATACACATGCTAGTACTATGGCCCCAATCCGAGTACAACCGAGCCTAGCGCTGCCTAATTTTAGTGATCGGAAGGAAAGCCTTACACAATTCCATGTGTCCAAATGGACACAATTGGTTTTTAAAAATTGTTAAGAATTTAGAGGGATACTGACGAGTGGAAATGGAACGTGATGTTCAGACGTTTCCAGTAGACAATATAAAATAATTTTAATTCTTTGCCAATATGATGCCATGCTCAAAATAAAAATTAAGGTACCAGTTTGATTTTAAATCAATAAAAATTGTTAATATAACCAAACATTTTTTTAAATTTAGTCTAGATAACGAATAAAATATAAAATATGCACTGTTCCAAGTGGAAATGGAATGGTATTTCAAGACGTTTTCAGTAGAAAAAGCAGTTTATGGCACTACTGATTCAAAAATATAATATAAAATCTTTTGAATGTTTTGCAAATATGATACAACTTTGTAATTGAAGATTTAAGTACCAATTTTATTCTATTTAAATATTCTGTAATATTTTCTTCGGAATTTTCGATAACATTCCAGAATATTTTGAAATTTTCTCGAAGGTTTTGAAAAACTTTTCGATATTGTTTTGAAATAGTGCAAAATATCACGGACAGTAACGTTCTTGACTTTTCTCAAATATTCTGAAAAATCCCAGAATGCTCTCAACGCAAGTCAAGAGTGTCCTAACATTTTCTAGAATATTCATCTACTTTTAAAATTGTCTGTAAATTCTGGGACATTCTTTGAAGTTTTAGAATATTTTGGAATGTTGTCAAATATTTCCCAAAGCCGATAAAATAAAAAGCTTATTTTTCCTTTAAAAAAGAGTAGAATTTCATTTTTTATGTTTGTTTTATTCTTAAAATGATAATCATTTTCCACAATAAAAAAATTTGGTTCAAAACTAGCTCATAAATAAGAATGATTCTACTATTTTTAATACTAGTTTGAGAGTGAAAGGCAGCTTAAAATCTGACCAATAACACCCTGGATTACAATGGCCCCCATCCGAGTACAACCGAGCCAAGCGCTGCTGAACTTTAGTGATCGAAAGGAAATTCTTAAACAATAAATTCCATGTGTCCAAGTAGACACAATCGGTGGAACTAAAATTCTATCATATGACTAAAAAATAAACTACATCTCTACAAAACAGAAAGTAGCAGAGAGAAAAATTTTAGAATTGAAATTTAAGAATTTTAAATTAGATTAAAATCAAATTCAAAATCCTATTTAACGTCCAATACTCAAGTTAATGTTATGTTAAAGGATTCTAGTTTTATTTTCAGGAATTCTATACATTAAAATTTTAGAAATTAAAAAAGGTAAAGGGTCAGTTGCAAGTGGAAATGGAATGATAGTGTCAGACGTTTCCAGTAGAAAAAACAGTTTATGGTGGGACTATGCCAAAAATATCAAAAATACAAAATAAAATCATATTAATTTTTTTGCAAAGAGGCTGTTCAAAAACTACGTTACACACTCTTTCCCCTAGTCCCCTCTTTACTGCTTTTGCTAAAAATTCCTCTTTTTCAACTTTTTCAAGAAACTTTCCCTTTTTCTTGTTTTCTCACTTAAGTGTGAACTGAATTAGTAGAACCCAATAAGAAAATCCAAATATATTTTGTTAAAACTTAATTTTTTAAATTGGAAATTAGTTTAACATTCAACAATTTTGTTGGAAATTAACGTATTTTGTTATAAATTCGTCTTTTATGGTAAAAAAATAATCTTCTTGAATGAAAATTCAACTACTTATTTGAAAGTCGAAATACTTTATTCAACATTAATTTCATTAGTTGAAGCTCCGTCTGTTTCATTGAAAATTTAATTATTTTGAACTAATTTTGTTATAATATAAAATAAAATTTTTCAAGTGCAAATTTAACTGTTTCTTTTTAGGTAGAGAATTGATTCTTCTTAATTTTAAATGGCTTGAAATTCAACAATTTTGTAGAAATTTTGTCTCTTTAGTTGAAAATCCAAAGATTTTTTGTTCAGAATATATATTTTTCGGTTAAAAATTTTATTATTTGGTTGAAAATCTAATTATTTTGTTTTAAATTCTCGGTAGAAAATTCGACTACTTGTTTATAAAATAACCTTTTTTTTGTAGAAAATACATATTTTCGGGTTAAATATTTAACTGTTTTGTAGAAAATTCGCCGTTTTAGCTTGAACTTTCAAAAATTTGGTTCCAATTTTTTTTCTCACTTGACTGAAAAATCTTTCCTGGTTGAAAATTCAACTCTTTTGTTGAAAATTCTTCTTTTTTCGTTAAATTCACCAGTTTTTGATTAAAATACAAATATTTTTAGTTAAAATATCAAATATTACTTTTTTCGTCTGAAAATTTATCTTTTTGGTAAAACGTTTAATTATTTTGTTAAAAAATGATATCTTTTAATTAAAAATTTAACTACTTGGGTAAAAGTTGTACTTCTTCCTCAAAAATTCATTATTTTTTGTAGGTTCATCATTCTAGTTGAAAATTTAACTAGTTTGTCTTTTTAATAGAAAATTCGTCATTATGGATATAAAATTCTTGATTTTGGATTGAGAATTTAACTACTTGGGGAAGAGTTGAACTTCTTTCTTAAAAATTGATTTTTTTGTTGAAGATCCATCACTTTAGTTCAAAATTTGACTAGATTGTTGAAAATTGAATTATTTTGTTAAAAATTCCACTATTTTGTTAAAAAATGTAATTACCTTGTTTTAAATTTAACTGTTTTGAAAGGTGGATTTCCCCAGACCAAATATTTGAATTTATAACCAAGAAGATAAATTTTCTACCAATAATAGAATAGTTAAATTTTAAGTTAAAAAAATTTAATTAGTACACGAAAAAAAGAAGAATTTTCACCATAATAGACCAATTTTCAACCAATGAGATCAATTTTCAACTGAAATGATAAATCATTAACTGCAATATTTAAATTTTCAGTTCAAAAATATTTTTTTCACCAAAAAACACTGATTTTTCAAAAAATAGTTAAATTTTCAACCAAAGAGATGAATCTTTGAACTAAAATAAAGAATCTTTATCCAAAAAAGTGACTTTTTAAACAAATTGTTCAATTTTCTACAAAGTAGAATAATTTTAAATCAAGAGGGATGAATTCTCAAAGAAAAATTTTTAGGTTGATGTTTAAACCACATCGGATTTAAATTTTTAATTTAAAACAGTTGAAGTCAACTAAAAAGGACGAATTTTCAATTAAATAGTTGGATCCTCAACGAAAAAGAAGAATTTTCAACAAAACAGTTTACTTTTAAACTAAAAAATACAAATATTCAACCAAAAATGGAATAGTTGCATTTCAATTTAAAAAAATTAATACAAAAAAAAACGAATTTTCAATAAAATAGTTGAATTTACAAACAAAGGGATGCATTTTCAACTAAAATTATCCATTTCTAGGAAAAAAATGAACTTTTAACAAAGTAGTTCAACTTTCAACCAAATAGTTGACTTTTTAACTAGGGAGATTAATTTTGTATCAAGAAATACGAATTTTCAACAAAACACTTGCATTTTCAACAAAACACTTGCATTTTCAGCCAAATAGGTGACTTTTTAAGCAAGAATCTTCATTCTGTACAAAAAAAAACGAAATTTCAACCGAGAAAAACAAATTTTTCACTAATACTGAAATAGCTAAATTTTTAGTTAAAAAACTTTATTTATAACCTGAAAAAAAAATTCGCGGAAATAGTTCAATCTTCAACTAAACCATTTTCAAGTAAAATCAAGAATCTTCAATCAGAAAACAGAATTTTCAAGAAAGAATTTTAACTTTTAACTAAGTAGTTGAATTTTCAACCAAAAAGATCAATTTTATATGAAAAAAGACAAATTTTTAACAAAATACATGCATTTTCAATTAAGAAAGACAAATTTCGACCAGTAATAAAATAGTTGATTTTTCAGTCAAAAAATTTAATTTTAACAAAAAAAAATCTATTTTCATGAAAATAGTTTAATCCTCAGCTATACCATTTTCAACTAAAATCAAACATCTTCAACCGGAATGCAGCATATTTAATAATTTAGTTCAACTTTATACCGTGTAATTTAATATCAAACTAACAAAGGTACGTTTTCAACAAAAAATGGAATAGTTAGATTTTCAGTGAAAAATTAATTATTTAACAAAAAAAAAAAACGAATTTTAAACAAAATAATTAAAGTTTGTACCAAAATCCCTGGTGGAAATAATTTTTACAAGAAAGTACAACGTTTCTTCAACTGTAATTTTTTGTTTCAACATACATTTTTTTGTAATAAAGTGTACAACATCTAACAAAAAAAACAATTAAATACAAATAGCTAATTTTTCCTTGTATTTTCTTGTAGGAAAGTAAACAAATTAACAATAAAGTTCAAGTTTCTACAATTCAGACACATTTATAACTTTTTATTAATTTTTTTTTTACTTTGTTGTAAAAATCTACAAGATATTTGTCATCCTAGGTCGAAAAAGAACAACTTTTTGGCTGTAAAACCTGTAAATTCCTGTAGATTCTTGCAGTTGTACTTTTTTGCAAATTCTTGTAGGAAATTAAAACTACAATAAAATACAAAAATATACAAAATAATACCAAAAAAGTACTACATTCGCCCCAATAACAGAAAAAGTTGTACTTTCCTGTAATTTTGGTTGTAATTTATTGTTTTTATTTGTAGATTCCTTAAAAATGGTTTTAGTTTTTTAAGCACTTTTTTTGTGCAAATTTTGACTAAGGATAGTTGAACTTTCAATTTAGAAAGATGAACTTTCAACTGAAAAAATTAATAATTAACAACATTTTTTAATTAATTAATTAGTTCATTCACATATGCGCAGATGTGATGCCGAATACAGGAATCAGCCTTCAAGAACCCCCGAGTTTCCTGCTGGAGAAACTTAACAACTACAAATTTTCAAAGAATTGATAAAGGAGTAAAATTATAATGTAAATATTAATTATTATTGAATTACAATTAATTGTTAAGATTTGTTAATACAAAATGTATCAATAATACAAAAGTAATTAATTTGATATTTTGATCATTAAAATCATTGTGTGAGCACAAAATAAAACAAAAAAGTGTACAGTCTTTGGTCAAATTATTAATTGTTTAATGAAACCATTTAAATTAACACACCTTATGACTGACAAGCATAACAGAATATGCTAACAATAAATAATATCCATTAAAGGAAAAGATTTTTAATATGTATGTGAATTTTACACATTCTACTAAATTTAACTCGACATTTTTTTATATATTCTATAAATGTAAGAATGGTTTTGAATTTAATTTTTTAGTTCACTAATTCGAGTTCTAAACCAAAAATTCTTTTTATACAAAATTGTTTGTAACGAAAAATGGCTATTATTTGGAGTGGTTCAGTAGACTAAGTAAATAATTTTTTTTTACAATTAATCTGAGATCTGTCAGTTGAATATACATTGAGGTTAAAATTCTTCATTAAAAAAAACTAATATCCAAAAAAATTTTCCCCAACTCGATTTTGAATTGAATCTTCCCATTTTTCCAAATATACTGAAAAATGTACTTTATATGATCATTTCTCAATTTTTTAGGTAAAATTATTGATTTTTTCTTTATATGAAAGAATTTAAGAAACTATATCACTACAAAGACTAGAGATAAAAATGAATTATTTACAATAATATATTATAGAACACAACTTACATTTATTTTTAAATATATATAATCAGTACAAATAAAAGATATTTGTATTAGAACAGTAGGTTTGGAAAAATCAAGATAAGTTTGGGAAAGTCAGAATAATATTTTCAAACTATGTGAAATTAAAAAATAATAAGACCTGAAATTCACATTTTCATTTTTTTAATTCATAATATCTGAACTGAATGAATAGCATTTCAAAATAACACACGGTGAGCCTCAAACGACTTCAACTTAAACTTCTTACTCAAAGTCAGTTCTTTGCAGGATTTAATTCTCCGATGTTGCCTGAATATTTCAAGTGAAAAATGAAAAAAGCGATCGAGCTCTTTTTTGAAAATTCATATTTTGATTTTGTAAGATTATTCTTTTATTTAAAATTTTTAATTATGTGCACACTATTATACATAAAATATGTAGTAAAAAAGTTCTCACACACATTTCTGTCAAACAAAAACTGGGTCTTTTATAGAGGTTTTTGTAATCCAAATAGAGGACCCACTTTTTGTCTGGCATAAAATTTCATTTGAACTTTTTTACTGCATATGTTATGTATATCACCGTACATATGATTAAAAATATTAAAAAAGAATGTCGGAAAACCAAAATTTGAACTGTCAAAAAAATGACTCGATCAATTTCTTCATCTTTTACTTAAATTATTCGGGAAAAATCAGCGAATTAAATATATTTTTACAAGAATATTTATAACTTTTTATATGCTTTTTTATAACAAAATCATGTGAGTGATTTTTTAAACACATTGTCCAATTGTCTCACAATTTTTAAATTAAAAACTTCAGAATTATTTTAAAAAATAACAATTTTTCTAATATCACCAAAAGGTTACGATAGTCTCTAAAAGGATAATAATGTATTAATTATATTCCTATAATGATTTCAGATAATTAATAATAATTATATTATAAAGCAACTAGAATTATTTTTGCTTGACAGATAAAAAATGCAGATGTGCTGTTGAAAAGAAGGATCGGTGGTTTTGGTGATATTAGAAAAATTGTTATTTTTTAAGATAAGTCCGAAGCTTTTAATTTTAAAATTTTGAGATAATTGGACAATGTTTTTAAAAGAATCACTCGCATGATTTTGTTGTAAAAAAGCATATAAAAAGTTATAAATATTGTTGTGAAAATACATTGAACTCTCTGATTTTGCCCGAATAATTTAAGTAAAAGATGAAAAAATTGATCGAGTCCTTTTTTTGACAGTTCAAATTTTGATTTTCCGACATTATTGTTTTAAATTTGTAATCATATGTACGGTGATATACATAATATATCTAGTAAAAAAGTTTCAATACAATTTGATGTCAAACAAAAACTGGGTCCTCTATAAGAGGTGTTTTTAGCACTATTTGGATGACAAAAACCTCTATAAAAGACCCAGTTTTTTTTTTTGACAGAAATGTTTGTGAGAACTTTCTTACTAAATATTTTAAGTATAATAGTGTGCACATAATTAAAAATTTCAAATAAATTAATAATCTCACAAAATCAAAATATGAATTTTCAACAAAGGGGTCGATCGCTTTTTTCATTTCTCACTTGTTCTAATACAAATATCTTTTATTTGCACAGATTATATACATTTAATAATAAATATCAGTTGTGTTCTATAATATATTATTGTAAATAATTAATTTTTATCTCTAGTCTTTGCGCAGTAATATAGTTTCTTGAATTCTTTCATATAAAGCAAAAAATCAATAATTTTACCTAAAAAATTAAGGAATGATCATATAAAGTACATTTTTCAGTATATGTGGAAAAATGGGTAGATTCAATTCAAAATCGAGTTGGGGAATAATTGTTTGGATATTACTTTTTTTATGAAGAATTTTAACATCAATGTATATTCAACTGACAGATCTCAGATTATTATAAAAAAATATAAATAAATATATAAAATATATATATATAATATGAATATAAATAATATATTTATATAAAAATGAATAAAATATATGGAAAAATGTCGAGTTAAATTGAGTAGAATCTGCAAAATTCACATACATGTTAAAAATATTTTCCTTTAATGGATATTATTTATTGTTAGAATTTTTTGTTATGCTTGTCAGTCATAAAGTGTGTTAATGACACTGTTAAGCAAAATTAAATGGTTTGAATAAACAATTAATAATTTGACCAATTCTCTACACTCTTTTCTTTTATTTTGTGCTCACACAATGATTTTAATGATCAAAATAATTACTTTTGTATTATTGATACATTTTGTATTACAAAACTTAACAATTAATTGTGATTCAAAAATTAATTAATAATTACAACATAATTTCACTACTTCATCAATTTTGAAAAATTTGTAGTTGTTAAGATTCTGCAGCAGGAAACTCGGGGGTTCTTGAAGGCATTAGTCATTAAGTTTCCTGTATTCGGCAGCACAACTGCGCAGATGTGTTTATTAGTAAGGATTCTCGGTGACTTTGTGCATCAATATCTAGCATATCTACAGTTTTGCATATAAATAATTGAAATTCGTAATTTTTTTGTTTTAATGAAAAGAGCATGCCCGATTTACCATAGAACAGTAATTTTTTTCAAAAAGTCTCATACGTTAAAAAGTACAGATGCAATCGCGTTTTATTGAATATCTCGGTTCTTCTCAAATGCAGTTGTATAGTATAGGACGGCAGAATAGTGGATTACTCCAGTTAAAGTGGATTACTTAGAGTACATCAGATTACTCTGGTCACACTGGAATACTCGAATTACACTGGATTACCAGTTCGGATAACCGAGAGGTCCAGCGGATTACCAGAGTTATTTCCCTTTGGATACCACTTTCCAAATCAAGATTAAAGTACCAGTTTGATTTGAAATAAATTATAAATTGTTTTCTCAGTTTTTCCTTCAAACACCATGATTTTTGTTTTATTTACGTTAATTTCAAGGCCCATGTTCTTCATGCTTGTATTAAGTTCATTCAACATTCTTTGCAAGTCCTCGATTGATTCTGCCATAATAATCCTTTCATCTGTGAAAGCTAACCCACGTACCTTCACTGTTTCGAGATCTACACCTTCATCGTCGAAGAGGGCCTTTCTTAGACACTTATCCACAAATATGATAAATAGCCATGAGGACATAACGCATCCTTGTTTCACGCCTTACATAATATCGAACCAGTCACTCAGTTTCCCATTTACTCTTACACTCGCTTTACTACCTGTATATATTGTTTTTATTGCTTGTAGGAGCCATCCATTGACTCCATACTCTTTAAGGACTTCCCAAAGTTTACTTCTATTTACCTTGTCAAATGCTTTTTCTAGGTCAACAAATGTAGAGAAAACTTTCTTTCCTACTCTTAAGCTTTTTTCTGTGATCTGTCCTAAACTAAATATCTGATCTGTACATGATCTTCCTGGCAGAAATACACTTTGGACTTCCCATATCTTTTCTTCTGTAATTTTCATCACCCTACGAATGAGTATTTTTGAGTATATTTTACGTACGGTACTTAGTAAGCTGATACCTCTGTAATTACTGCAGTTTCTTTTATCTCCCTTTCTTTTGTATATTGGTACGATAACCGCTTTTCTTCAATCGTCTGGGACTTCTCCCATCTCGATACATAAATTGATCAATTCGCACAACGGGTGAGGTATGTACTCGCCACCGTATTCAAGCATTTCAGCGCTAATACTGTCTACACCAGCAGCCTTACCGTTTTTCAAGTTCTTTATGATGTCTCTGACCTCAGTGACACAGACTTTTTCAATTGGGTTTTCTAATGCATTATGTTCTATGTCACAGTTTTGTTGTCCTGTATCTTCACCTCCTAATAGTTCTTCAAAAGAGTCTTTTAAAGCGTCTACTATCCCGTCTATATCATATAGCATTTCAGCTTTGCTGTTTCTCATGCTGACAAACTCTGTAATTTTACTTTCTTTTATCAGTTTAAATAATAGTTTCATAATTCTTTCAAAGCTGTTTTGTATTTTCCTCTCTTCTTCTGTTCTGATTTTTACTTTACTCTCCTTGACTAGTCGTTTAACTGTCCTCTTTTTGTCTTTGTAATCATTTTCGAGTCTATTTCTCTCCTCTTCGCTAAGATCTGTGATGTTTAATGTTCTCTTGTGCGCTTATTTCTTTTCTTGCTGGGCTGCTTGAATTTCATCATTCCACCACGCATCACCAGACTTTCTTCCTACCACTGCCGTACCACACACTTCAATTGAAGTTTCAACAATGATATCCCGTAACAAAGTCCACGCGCCCTCTATATCTTTATTGCTTATAAGCGCTTCCCAAGTTGTCCTATCTATGCGTTCGATTAACTTATTTTGAAACCCTATTCGCACTTCCGGTTTCTGTAAATTTTCCATCTTTATTCGCGTTTGTTTCGTTGTTTCTGTTCTCTTTCTTCTCCATCCCCGCCCTAAGTTTATTTTTGAGACTAAAAGGTAATGATCAGTATTGCATTCGGAACCCCTCATGACTCTTGTATCTTTAACTAGTTCTCTTAGTCTTTCATCCGCAATAACAAAGTCAATTATACTGTGGTTATTTCCGTTACGCCAGGTGTACATGTGGATCATTTTATGTCTAAACCAAGTATGTGTAATAAATACGCCCTTTTCTAAGCATAAGCTAACTAATTTTTCCCCGTTATAATTTTTTCTTGTTGTATCCCCAAATTTACCTAGCACCCTTTCTGTATCTGTATCTTGACGTTGGACACCGACCCATCCGTTCATATCTTCTAGCAGAATTATTCTTTCACCTTGATCGCAAGTACTTATTGTATCATTTAAAGTGTCCTAGAAGGCGTCTTTGACTTATCGCGGCTCACTGTCAACTGGGGCATAGCACGCTATGATAAATAATCTTCTGATTTCTACCTTCATTCTAAATGAATACTAATAATGCCTAATTAGAATAATTTAATAAATAGACAGAACATTTTAAACTTTGATTGCAATTAAAGCAGAAAATGAAAAGAATCATAATTGTGTTTGGATTCTTGCTTGTTAGATCTTGAAAACTAATCTAATTTACTTTGAGTGCAACTGAGGCGAGGATGAGTTCAGAGAATATACAATAGGTCTCACAGAAGTGTAATTTGCTGCAAGTGTCGACTTGGTTGATAAGAGGAGGGGAAAACACGTGTTGTTGGCACAGAGAGAATGGCAATAATCAACGTAGTTTCCTTCATAGAAAAGTAAGAGTGGTTTACTCGCTGGCTAAGAGTAATGACCATGACTCATTAAAAAAAAAACGTGTTTCGTTTACTGCATTTCTCGTGCGTCACAAATCAAAAGAAGCCAGACCTTAAATTAATTTCTCATTTTCCTCCCAGTGGGCACGAAATTCAAGAACGTAATTGGAATGTCCAAAAAACGTTTCTTGGACGTACAAGTCAAAAGACGTTGTTTGAACGTTTCATAAACTGTCCTAAGTCAGACCAAATAATGTTCTGAAAACGTTTCATGTTCCAAGTAAGTCCTTAAAACTGGGATGCTCATTAGAAGGTTACTGGAAAATTAATTGAAATTAATTAAAAATTAAAAATAATTAACTAAAATTAAATTGAACCAAATTTGTATATTAAAAAAAATTCTTTTTATCTCTTTTATACAAAAATTGAAGCTGTTGTTCGAAAAGGGGCCTAACTACTATAATTTCAATTTCGAGAAAAAAAAATATTTATAAAAGAATTATTATTCACTTTTTTCAATTAGGGTTAATAAACTCTTCTATATCGCGTTTACAGAATGTTTACAGAATATTACAGAATGTTTACAGAATATTACAGAGTGTTTACAGAATGTTACGAAATGTTTACAGTATTCTTTATTTGCAATGAAATTGAGAAAAAAATTTCTTCCATAGGAAAAGAGATATAACTAGAAATTAAAATAATTAAAAAATTTAATCCTTATTGTAACCTCTTTTCCACAATCATCATACTTTGTTATCAACTTTATGAATTTTACAGAAAATCTTTTATGATTTTATTTGATTCAATTTTCAAGATTTTCGCGAACCGTGAGCAGCGACTGAAAACCTTTTTTTGATTCAAAATTCAACTACTTAGTTTTATGTGGAACTACTTTGTTAAAAATTCAATTTTTTTGGTTGATAATTTTTTTTTGTTGAAAAATCTTTTTTTTTTGTTCAAAATTTAAATACTATGTTATGATTTTTTTTAAATTATTTTTTAACTGAAAATTCAACTATCCCATGTTTGGTTGAACATTTATCGTCTTAAGTTAAGAATTCAACTATTTGATTAAAAAATTCTGTATTTTGCTAAAAATTTGTTTTTTGCGGTAGATTTGTTAAAAATTAATTTTTTTTGGGTAAAAAAATTAGTCTTTATGTTTAAAATTCTTTTCGTAAGCTTGAAAATTTGTTGTTTTTTTTATTGAAGATTAATTTTTTAAACTGAAATTTAACTATTTCATGCTCGGTTGAACATCAATCTTTTTCAGTTGAAAATTCAACTACTTGTTGGAAAATTTTATTTATTTTGTTGAAACTTTGTATTTTGCGGTAGAATATTAATCTTCTTGGTGCTTTATTCACTTTTTTTGGTTGAAAATTCAACAATTAGGTTGAAAATTCAATTAAAAAATAAAATCTTTGGTTGAAAATTCATGTATTTTCTTAAAAATTATTCTTTTTGGTAGAAAACTAATCTTTTCAGTTGAAAATTCATTTCTTTGGTTGAAAATTAGTTTTTCTTTCATTGAAAATTAATGTTTTTATATAGAACTTTAACTAAATTTGTTGTCGAATTTTTTTTCATGGAAATTAAATCTTGTTGGTAGGAAATGGATTTGTTCGGTTGAAAATTTATTTTATTCGCTCAAAAACCTATTTTTCTAATTATAAATTAACCTTTTCTATTTTTTGTTGAAAATCTATCTTTTTTAGTTCAAAATTCATCTATTTTGTTACAATTTTGTCTTTTTTTTCGTTAGAAAATTAACCTTTTTCATTGAGATTTCATTTCTTTGGTTGAAAATTAGTTTTTTTAACGAAAATTAATTCTTTTAACTAAAGATTTAACCATTCCATTTTTTGTCAAAAAATTTTTTAAAGATGTTTGATATTTTGGTTGAAAATTCATCTGTTTCGTTAAAAATTTTAGTATATAGTTAAAAAAATTTTTTTTATATGATTAATAACGTGTTTCTGTAACTTAAAATGGAACTATTCTATTTTTTGTTGAAATTTTGTATTTTTTTTTAGAAAATTCATGTTCTGGTTTCAAAATTCAACTATTTGATTACAAATTAATTTTTTGGATTTGTGGATGCGTCATACTTTTCAAAAGTTCATTTTTTTGGTTAAACATTTAACAAATATGATTGAAAATTCTCTTTTTTTCGAAAATTATTTCTTTTCTACTGAAAATGTAGCTGTTCCATTTTTGTTACAAAATTGATCTTTTTCAGTTGAAAATTTACTTATTTTGTTGAAAAATCGTATTTTTTGGTAAAAATTGGATTATTTTCGTAGAAAATGCATATTTTTGTGTTGTGAATTCAACTTTATTTCAAAAATTCGTCTTTATGACACGAAAACTAAACATTTTGGATGCGATTTATTTTCTTTGTCGATTCTTATCGTTTGGTTTAATTTAACAGTTTTTTTATTGAAAATTAAAATATTTTTTGTTGGAAATATCAACTATTACACTTTTTGTTGAGAATTCATTTTTTTATCAAAGATTTATCAGTTTTTTCGAAAATTTAACTAGTTTGTTGAAAATTTTCTTTGTCTTGGTTGAAAATTAATTATTTCAATTGATATTGTGATAATAAAATTTTACAATAATAATTATTAAATTGTTGTCAGTTTTATTATGCATACAAATGTGACATTCAAAATTTCACATTCACTGCCCTTCAACTAAAACTCAATTCTTAATTATTTCTGGGAATTTGGCAGCATTCTTTCCTTCGACATTTTTCAAATTACCCAATTGCAATGCTTTCGAGATTTTCGTGACACACCTATTTTTTAGAGAAAGATTAAAGACCATTAATATATTTTTATTGCAGAATTCAGCTTAATTAAAGAATTTAAAAATGCTTCAATTTTTAAAATAAGTTTAGTATTGTTTAATTTTTAACGCTTCCTGTTGGAATTCAACAATTTTGAAAGTCTTCAATCTTCAACATTGAAAATACAGTGATTTTTTAAAAATAATAACGAATATAAAAATGCATTAATGATTATTAATGAATTTAAAACTTCATTTTTAAACAAATTTGTAATTATTAGGAGTTTAAAATTTTTTAGAAACAATAATTAAAGAGTGGAAGTACTGAACTAGATAACCAACAAAGTGGAAATTTTTCAAAAGAGTGGGTTGAATCCAGTTGAATTAAGGCCAAAAAAGTTGGAAAACAAAAGTTATCAAGGTTCGAGAATATGGATGTTGAAGTTGAAAATTTCAAAGTGACACTAATATACAATTGGACCAGCCTTGACTGCGGATTGCGATAAAAATTATTTTTCAGTTTCAAAATAAAATAAAATCTTGCTTCCAAGATATTAATTTTCTGAACAGAAGCAAGTAAAGTTTGATGTAAAAAAGTTAGACAATTACGCGAAAACCAACCGAGAAATTTGGGATTAAAATTTAATTGGTTTTCAAAATCGGCTTTGGATAGTGATTAAAAAAGGAATTTTCAATTTTTTTCAAAAAGAAAACATTACTCTCGAGATATGGGGATGCTGAATAAGAATAAATAAGGTTTGACCCAAAAATTATTCTGTTCCGAGAAAATCAAAATTCAAGATCGCGATAACACAGTATGACAGAAATTTGTTTACTAAAAATCCGAAACAAAATGAGAAAATATATTATTTTTCTTCACAAATTGATGATAATTTCAAGGAAAATCTATGCTAAAAGGTTAAAAAAATTATGACTGCCCTAAAATTGTAACTGAATTATAACTAACATTTTTTATAATTTTTTTTGGTTTTAATTATTTTAACAAAAAACGAAATTTTGAACAAATCCTCTTATGCAAATGTGTATTTGATTCTTCAAGATATTTGCATGCGTGAATTCATTTTTATGAATAAAAAAAATGAAAAATTGAGACTATAATTTTTGAAATTCAAGCCTTAAAAATTAGAACGTTTTGAAACTAGGCATAGAAAATTGAATTATTCTTCGTTATAAAATATTCCAAAATCTGGTTTTGCATTATTTTATTAATTTTGACGTTGAACGCAGAATTTCAAAATTTTATTATTTGGTTCAAAATTGAATTATTTTGTTGAAAATTCGTCTTTTTGGCTTGATGATTCAACAATTTGATTATAATTTTTCTTTCTTGAATAACAAAGTTTTTCATTATTAAAAAATCAACTATTTTGTTATACATTTATCTTTTTGGTCTTAAAATTCATTCGCTTCTGTAGGCATTTCATCTTTTTTATTTGGTTAAAAATTCAACTGTCTGGTTAAAAATTAATCTGTTTCGGTTGTAAATTACCTTTTTTCTAGAAAATTCACATTTTCGGGTTCAAAATTCCACTGTTTTGTAGAAAAATCGCAAATGAAGCTTGAAAATTAAACTATTGATTTGAACATTTATGTAATTTGTTGAAAATTCGTCTTTTTTTGGTAAAAAATTAATTTTTTGTTTGAAAATTATTCTTTTTTAGATAACAATTAGAGTATTTTGTTAAAAATTCGTCTTTGTTGGTTAAATTCATCGGTTTTTTTTTATTTTAAATTAAAATATTTTGTTGTTAATATTTTTTAAAGTGAAAATTTAAGTATTTTCTTGATTATTCAATTCGGTTGTAAATTAACTTTTTCCTTAAAAATTCACATTTACGGGTTGAAAATTCAACTGTTTCGCAGAAAAATCGCATATGAAGGTTGAAAATGAAACTATTTGGTAGAAAATTTAACTATTTGGTTGAAAATTTATGTTATTTGTTGAAAATTCGTATTTTTTTGTAGAAAATTTATTTTTTGGTTAAAAACGAAAACTTTTTGGTTGAAAATTATTCTTTCTAAGATAAAAATGAGAGCATTTTGTTAGAAATTCGTCTTTGTTGGTTAAATTCAACTGTTTTTTTATTTCAAATGAAAATATTTTTTGTTAATATTTTTTTAAGTTAAAATTCAAGTATTTTCTTAAATATTAAATTACTGTTTCATAGAAAAATCGTCTTTTTGTCTTAAAAATTCCACAATTTGGTAAAAAATGCATCTAATCAGTATAAAAATTAAACTACTTGGCACAGAATTAAACTGTTTTACACAAATTTTTCTTTTTCAATTGAAAATTAATTCTCCTTAATCAAAATTTAACTCCGTTTTTGGTTAAAAAATTTCGCTTCTTAGTTTAAAACTTCTTTTTTCAGTTAAAAATATTTAGAGATAAAAGATATTATAAAATAATATAAAATTGTTCAAACTATTTAGTAGAAAATTTATGTTATTTGTTGAAAATTTGTCTTTTTGGTCGAAAATTCCACTATTTGGTTGAAAATGTATGTGTTTTGTTCCAAATTAGTATTTTTTTGTAGAAAATTTAGCTGCTTGGTTGAAAATTGATATCTTTTGTTGAAAATTCGTATGTTTCAGGAGAAAATTAATCTTCTCGGCTGAAAATTAAATAATTCGGTAAAAATTTCACAGTTTTGTAGAAAATTCGTTTACTTTTTATTGAAAATTAATTTTTTCAAATGAAAATTTAACTATTCAATTTTTTGTTAAAAATGGTGCTTTCCTAGTTTAAAAATTCAACTTTTTGGTTGAAAATTTATGTGATTTGTTGGGAATTCTTTTTTTCTTTGGTAGAAAATTCATGTTTTTAGTAAAAAATTCATGTTCTTAGTCAAAAATTCATATTTTTAGCTGAAAATTCAACTTTTTAGACGGCTCCTAATCACCCCTTGAGACCATTTTTTGCCAATTAGTAAAGAAGTTTAAAAATATTTTTCAAGGAAAAGTAGAGGAATAGTGGCATTATACAATTGTGAGAAAATAGTCTCTTAAGTGTCAGTTTTTATGAATTAGTAACAAAATAATGTCACCGTTCAAAAAAGTGTCTAATAGTGTTTTTTAAAAATAATAAGTAATAAATATCAAATCAAAAGTTTCAGTTTTTAAATCTGGTGAGAAAAGGTTTGCTGAAGGCAAGTAATTGGCTTAATCGCGAGTTGTCAGGCATCCAGGAAACAGGTTCCTCCTGGGGATTCCCTCACGGAAGAACATACTTTGGTTGAACTGCATTAGAGATTCCGAGGAAGGAACGTGACGTCAATCGCGGGAAAAAGTACATAGTAAAATCCATTTCAGAAATTCGTCATCACATTTTTTTCAACTTTAGATTTTATTTTTACATTATTCAATAAAATATGTATCACTTTTACAATGACAAATTATTCTTTAAGAATTAAATATTATTTAACTTGCTGATTGAAAAATTTGTATTATAAAGTGTTAAGAGTACTTAAAAGGTGTAAGAATCATAGATAAACAAGTTTTCACTTTCACTCAACTCAAGATAACGTTTCTTGCATCTTTTTCTGCCACATTGCTGAATGAGTTACCTAATTTCTCGCCGTTCTAAATTAGTCTTTCCCCTTTTTTCTACATCAAGACACAAAAAGTGTTAATTCATTGAAAAAGGGATTAAAAATTAATTAAGATTGGATCAATCACATTTGAATATTTAATTATTGGCTAGCGAAAGGTATTTTTTAAACAGCAATTAAACGCTATTGCGCTATTACTTGTAGACTCTTATGCATTTCATATCCCCTTCACTGCCCTTGGATTGCCAAAACGAATTGAGCAATAAATTCTCAATTACATGCAAGACATTTGAAAGCAGTTTTCACTTAGATTTTGATTTGAAATTATTTATTATTATCTATTATTATTCATTATTATTAATTATTTTATATTCATCAATATTGATGAATTTTTAACTGATTTTTTACAAGAAAATACGAATTTTCAACAGAATAGATTCATTTTTCACTAAATATTTTAAACAAAGGATGCCATGTTGGTCCAAATTTTATTTGATACATTTTAAGCTTATACTTTTTAGTTCTAAATTTTTTTAACTACATATTTGAATTTTTAAACAAAAATGGAGTAGTTAAATTTTCATTTAAGAGAATGAGTTTTCAATTTAAAAAACGAATTTTCTACAAAACAGATCAATTTTGTGAGAAATAGTTGAATTTTCTATCAAATTATTCATTTTTTGAGCCATAAAGTCAAATTTTGTACAGTTTAAATAATTAATTTATAATAGATAAAGTTTAAACGAATTTGCAACTAAAATTATGAATCTTCAACGAAAAAATTGACTTTCAACCGAGGATTTGAATTTTGAACCTAAAAAGACGAACTTTCAACGAAAAATGTAGTAATTCATATTTCAACAGAAAAAATATTTGAATTTTACATTAAGAAAAGATGGATTTAACCAAAAAAAGAAAATTTTCGTTTTGTAACTGGGAAATGACCAAAAATTTCTGTGAAATTCCTTAAAATACCTTGAAATTCCTTGAAATTGATTCAACAAAAAAAAATTTTAACAAAATATTTGAACCTTTAACAAACAATATACATTTAAAAAAAAAAAATTTCTACCAAAAGAGATGAATTTTCAAATAAAAAAGACGGATTTTCAACTTAAATTATAAATATTCAACGAAAAGAATGAAAGTTCCAGAAAGTTGTTCCAATTTTAACCAAGAGGTTGAATTTTCATCTTAAAAGGATGAATTTTCAACGAAAAATGTAAAAGTTGATTTTTTAACAAAAAAATTTTTAATTTAAAATGAAAAACGTTTGGATTTAACCAAAGAAAACGAATTTTCAAGAAAATACTTGGATCCTAATTCTAACAAATTAATTTTCAACCAAGCAGTTCCACTTTTAACCAGAAGACTTGATTTTGTACCAAAAAAGACTAATTTTCATCAAAATACATAAATTTTTAACCAAATAGTTAAATTTTATACTAAATTGTTGAATTTTCGACAAAAAATACGAATTTTCCTTAAAACAGGTAAATTGTTAACAAAAAATTTAAATACAAACCGAAACAGTTTAACATTTAACCAGACGGTTGCATTTTTAACCAAAAAGGGTGAAATTTCTACAGAAAGATGATTTTTTAAACCAAAAAGATAAATGTTCAACAAAATAGTCCAATTTTCAAACAAAACAGAAAGTTTATTCAAGAAAAAAAACAAAATTGTAATCAAATTGTTGAATTTTAAAGTGAAAAAGAGGAATTTTCAAAAAACTTCATAAATTTCATACCAAATAGTCTAATTTTCAACTTAAAAAGATAATTGTTCAAGCAAATATTTCTATGTTTAACTGAAAAATATATATTTTGAACCAAAAATAGAATAGTTAAATTTTCAGCTACAAAAATTAATTTTCGAAAATGAATTTTTAACTAAGGAGCTTAATTTTCAACCAAAATTACGAATGATTGACCAAAAAGATGAATTTTCAACAAAATACATGAACTTCCTTCGATATAATTGAATCTTTAACTAAAAAAGATATATTTTCAACAAAACATGTAATAGATAAACTTTCAGTTAAAAAATTATTTTTCAACCCAAAATAACGAATTTTTAACAAAATAGTTTAATATTCATCCAAAGAGATGAATCTTCAAAAAAAAAACGAATTTTCAACGAGAGAGTTTAATTTTATCCAAGTAGGTGAATTTTCTACCAAATAGATTAATTTTTAACCAAAAAGGTGCATTTTTAATTAGGAAAATAAATTTTCAACTAGAAATGGAATAGTTGAATTTTTAGTTACAAAAATTAGTTTTCAACCGAAATAGAAAGAAATTTAAACAAAATAGTTCAATGTTCAACCAAGAAGTATTACTTTGTAACAAAATTGTTCAATTTTCAACAAAATAATTCAATTTTGACCAAATAAAATGAATTCTTACCTAATATTTAGACTTTGCAACCAAAAAGAATGGAAGTTTCAAACAAAAATAGTTAGATTTCCTTATTTGATAAATAAGTAGAAACTTTAATAATTCATAGAATAAGAATAACTTAATACATGAAAAATTTCATAATACTATTTTGACAATACTTTTTCAATTTTTTGATACTACTTACGCTACTTTTTATCTCTGAAGTCAATCTGAGACCTGGTTATTCTTATAATTGAATTCGTTTTTTATGATAGAAATAAATTTAATTGTTTACCTTTGACCACTTGAAATGAGGGTAGATCCTTTCTGAGTATGAATTCACTAAAATAAAAGCTAGTTTTTCGGAATATTTTTCACTATGGAGGTACAGAGTACGTAATTTAATTTTTGCACGGTGATAGAATCAACGCGAGAATGATTGTATGACTGGCCTCTGACCGTCGATGTGGTCCGTGTGCCAGTGACGTGAGCTCGCTGCAGTATCAGGGTTTTTACCCCACCCTTGCACATCCATCCCAAACCCTCCCAACCAACGACGCGAGGGGGAATTCACTCGTGTATCATTTCGTACACTTCACGGGTAATAATCGCGTAATATTCGCGTAATAATTGCGTAATAACCAAATTATAATCGCGTTCTAATCGCATAATAATGGCCTAATAATTTTGTTATAATCACCTAATAATCGCGTAATAACGCGTAATAATTCGCGTCATAGGCGCATAAAAATCGCGTAATAACGCGTAATAATTCGCGTTATGAGCGCATAATAATCGCGTAATAACGCGTAATAATTCGCGTAGTAAGCGCATAATAATCGCGTAACAACGCGTAATAATTCGCGTTATAAGCGTATAATAGTCGCGTTATAATCGCGTAATGATTCGCGTTAGAAGCGCATAATAATCGCGTTACAATCGCGTAATAACGCGTAATAATTCGCGTTATAAGCGCATAATAATCGCGTAATAATCTCATTATAATCACGTAATGATCGCCTTATAATCGCGTGATAAAGCGCAATGATCGCTTTATAATCGCGTAATAATCGAGTTATAATGACGTAATAATCGCGTAATAATCGCTTTACAATCGCATAATAATCGCGCAATAATATCGATATAATCACGTAATAATCGCGTTATAATAGCATAATAACGCGTAATAATCGCGTTATAATCGCGTAATAACGCGTAATAATTCGCGTTATAAGCGTATAATAGTCGCGTTATAATCGCGTAATGATTTGCGTTAGAAGCGCATAATAATCGCGTTACAATCGCGTAATAACGCGTAATAATTCGCGTTATAAGCGCATAATAATCGCGTAATAATCTCGTTATAATCACGTAATGATCGCCTTATAATCGCGTGATAAAGCGCAATGATCGCTTTATAATCGCGTAATAATCGAGTTATAATGACGTAATAATCGCGTAATAATCGCTTTACAATCGCATAATAATCGCGCAATAATATCGATATAATCACGTAATAATCGCGTTATAATAGCATAATAACGCGTAATAATCGCGTTATAATCGCGTTATAATCGCATAATAATCGCCTAATAATCTTGTTATAATCGCGTAATAACGCGTAATAATCGGGTTATAATCACATAATAATCGCGTAATAATCACGTTATAATCACGTAATAATGGCGTTATAATCGCGTAATAAGGCGTGATAATCGCGTTATAATCGCGTTATAATCACGTAATAATCGCGTCATAACGTGTAATAATCGCGTTATGATCGCATAATAATCGCTTAATAATCTCATTATAATCACGTAATGGTTGCGTTATAATCGTGTAATAACGCGCAATAATCGCATAATAATCGCGTAATAATCTCGTTATAATCACGTAATAATCACGTTATGATCGCGTAATAATCGCGTTATAACACGTAATGATCGCTCTATAATCGCGTTATAATCGCGTTATAATCGGGCAATAACGCGTAATAATCACTTTATAATAGCGTTATAACGCGTAATAATCGCGTTTCAATCGTTCTATAATCGCGGAATAATCGCGTTTTAATCCCGTAAAATCGCGTTATAATCACGTAATAATCGCGTTATAATCGCATAATAATCGCCTAATAATCTCGTTATAATTGCGTAATAACGCGTAATATTCACGTTATAATCACGTTATAATCGCGTTATAATCGCGTAATAATCGCGTTATAATCGCGTAATAATCTCTTTATAATCGCGTAATAATTGCGTTATAACGCGTAATAATCGCTCTATAATCGCGTTATAATCGCATAATAACGCACAATAATCGCGTAATAATCTCGTTATGATCACGTAATAATCACTTTATAATAGCGTTATAACGCGTAATAATCGCGTAATAACGCGTGATAATCGTGTTATAATTTCGTAATAATCGCATTATAATCACGTAATAGTCGCGTTATAATAGCGTAATAATTGCGTTATAATCGCATAATAATCGCCTAATAATCTCGTTATAATCCCGTAATAACGCGTAATAATCGCGTAACAACGCGTAATAATCACGTTATGATCACGTAGTAATCGCGTTATTATCGCGTAATAATGCGTAATAATCATGTCATAATCGCATAATATTCGCCTAATAATCTCGTTATAATCACGTAATAATCGTGTAATAACGCGTTATAATCGCGTAATAACGCGTAATAATCACGTCATAATGGCATAATATTCGCCTAATATTCTCGCTATAATCACGTAATAATCGCGTTCTAATCACGTAATAATCTCGTTATAATCACGTAATAATCACGTTATAATCGCGTAATAATCGCGTTATAATCGCGTAATATATATATATATATATATATATATATATATATATATATATACCATTAAGCCATTTCCCTTTCGGCGAGCCTCAAGGGGTAAGCGTGACACTACCCGATTCGGGTAGTGTTTCTAGGTGGATAGTTTCTTGTAGTAAATAACTACAATAATAATAATGTATATATAATGTAATAGTAATAATGCGCAATAATCGCATCTCGCACAATCTCGTTTTAATCACGTAATGATTACGATATAATCGCGTTATAACGCTTAATGATCGCGTTATAATCACTCTTTCATCGCGTTATAATTGCGTAACAACGCGTAATAATTACGCTATGATCACGTAGTAATCGCTTTATTATCGCGTAATAATCATGTCATAATCGCATAATATTCGCCTAATAATCTCGCTATAATCACATAATAATCGCTTAATAACGCGTTATAATCACGTAATAATCGCGTTATAACGTATAATAATCGCGTTATGATCGCATGATAATCGCGTAATAATCGCGTTCTAATCCTGTAATAATCGCGTAATAACGCGCAATAATCGCGTCATAATCTCGTTATAAAACACGTAATAATCACGATATAATCGCGTTATAACGCTTAATGATCGCGTTATAATCGCTCTATAATCGCGTTATAATTGCGTAATAATGCGTAATAATCGCGTTATAACGCGTAATAATCGCTCTATAATCGCCTAATAATCTCGTTATAATCGCGTAATAACGCGTAACAATCACGTTATAATCACGTAATAATCGCGTTATAATCGCGTAACAACGCGTAATAATCACGTTATGATCACGTAGTGATCGCGTTATTATCGCGTAATAACGCGTAATAATCACGTCATAATCGCATAATATTCGCCTAATAATCTCGCTATAATCAAGTAATAATCGCGTTATAATAACGTAATAATCGCGTTCTAATCCCGTAATAATCGCGTTATAATTGCGTAATAACGCGCAATAATCGCGTCACAATCTCGTTATAATCACGTAATAATTACGATATAATCGCGTTATAACGCTTAATGATCGCGTTATAATCGCGTAGTAACGCGTAATAATCGCGTTATAATCACATAATAATCGCCTAATAATCTCCTTATAATCACGTAATAATCGCGTAATAGCGCGTAACAATCGCGTTATAATTGCATAATAATCGCGTAATAATGCGTAATAATCGCGTATAAATCTCGTTATAATCATGCAATAATCGCGTTATAATCGCATAATAATGCGTAATAATCAGGCGCGGATTCACGTAAGTGACCTGGAGGAGGCGGCGTCGGAAAATTTTATACGCATAGAGAGTTATGACTAATTAAATTGACCAATTTCTAACCAATTTTATACTAGCAATCATGATTCGCGCGCTATACGCGCTATAAGTTTCTTCATTAGCAGTCAAATTCTCAAATATAAATATTTCAGAGTGGCCCATAAAAACAAAAATAAATCTTTGGTCATTTCCACGTCACCAAACATTTTTCCAGGTCATGAAAATTAAAAATTTTAAACCGAGGGGTTAATTATTAGGATTTTTGATGTACACTAGATTGTAAGATTGCATGGAATTGCAAAAGATTGCATGGATCATAGGAAATTCATTATAGAAAATCATTACATGAAAAAAAATTATGGGATAATCAGCATTGGCATAAATAATACAAAAATATTGAAGAAATGAATGTAAAAAGTAGACAAAGTGCTCAAGAATTATTTATTTTGGACCACTTATAATCACTCATGGAACTACACAAAAATACCGATCCTGCGCAAATAAACTTTACACCGAAAAAATATTTGAATTCCTTTGATATCTTTAAAATCTCCTAAAATTTAGTTGAAATTCATATGAAAAATTTTCGAAATCTGTTAAAATCCTTTGAAAGATGGAAAATATCCCAAAATCTTCAAATAATTAGAAGTCCTATAAATCGTCCTATAAATCTTAATCTTCTCTTCTTGAATTGTTAAAATGTTAAAATACATAGAAATCCCTCGAAATAAAATAAAATTTATTCCGTAAAGTATAAATCATTTGAAATCCCTTGAATATAAGTTGTATTAAACTTATTTATTAAAGTTCTCTTTAAAACCCCGTTAAAATCCCTAGAAATCTTTGAAATCCCTTGAAATTCTTGGAGATTTAATAAAATCCCTTAAATCTTGTAAAATTCCTTAAAATATCTTAAAATGCCTTAAAATTGTTGAAATCGCTAGAAATGCCTTGCAATTACATTTCATTTCATTTATTTTTCAAAATTCACCGGAAATTCCTTGAAACATTTGGATATCCTACAGAATTCTTTGAAATCCTTTGACATTTTTGAAAAAAAATCTTCGAAAATCCCTTAAAATGTTTTGAAATTACTTGTAATCCAGGCAATATTTTTAATCTCTTGAAAACCGAAGAAATCTTTAAAAATTAGTCTAAATATTTAAAAATCTCACGAGAGCCTTTAAAAATCTTTAAAATCCGTGAAAGTCCCTCGAAATCTGTTAAAATTCTTTGAAATTCCTAAAACCTCCTGATATATTTGAAAATATTTAAAATCCCCTGAAATCTTTGAAATCGCTAGGAATCCCTGCCAATTTAATTCAATTTAATTTATTTTCCAATGTTTGATAGAAATATTTTGAAATATTTGGAAATCCTACAAAATTCTGTGAAATCCCTTGAAATTTTTGTAGTCTGTTGAAATCCTTTGGAATCACTTAAGATCCACGGATAATGTTTGGAAATCTTTAAAATTAATTTGTAAATGTATAAATAATTGTAAAACCCTTGAATATAATTTTAATTAAACCTATTCATTGAAATTCTCTTTCCTTGAAATCTTTGGAGATTCAATAAAATCTTCAAATCTGGTGAAATTCCTTGAAATTCCTCAAAATTCCTGGAAATCTTTGGAATCGCTGAAAGTCCCTTGAAAATTTAATTTAATTTATTTTCCAAAGTTTAATAGAAATATCTTGAATTCTTTCGAAATTCTACAAAATTCTCTGAAATCCCTTGAAATTTTTTGATCAGTTGAAATCCTTTGAAATCACTTAAAATCCGCGGGTAATATTTGGAAATCTTTAAAATCCATTTAAAAATGTATAAATTATTTGACAGCCCTTAAATGTAATTTGAATTAAACTTATTCATCAAACTTTGTTTAGGAAATCCTTTGAAATCTTTGGAGATTTAATAAAATCCTTAAATCTTGTAAAATTCTTTGAAATTCTTTAAAATCCCTTGAAATCCTTGGATTCGCTTAAAGTACCTTACAAAATTAATTTGATTTATTTCCCAAATTTCACTAGAAATATCTTGAAATCTTTGGAAATCCTACAAAACTCCTTGAAATCCCTTGAAATTTTTTTAATCTGTTGAAATTCTTTGGAATCACTTGAAATCCGCGGGTAATGTTTGGAAATCTTTAAAATTCATTTGATAATGTATAAATCATTTTAAAGCAATTGAGTATAATTTGAATTAAACTTATTCATTAAAGTTCTCTTGAAAAATTCGTTTAAATGCCTAGAAATCCTTTGAAATCTTTGCAGATTCAATAATACCATTAAATATTGTGAAATTCCTTGAAATTCCTTAAAATCCCTTGAAATCTTTGGAATTGCTAAAAGACCTTTGAAATTTAATTTCATTTAATTCATTTTCTGAAGTCCGGTATAAATATCTTGAAATCTTTGGAAATCCAAAAAAATTCTTTGAAATTTCTTCAAAATTTTTTAATCTATTGAAATCCTTTGGAATCCCTTGAAATCTTCGGAAATGTTTGGAAATCTTCAAAATCCTCTTAAATCCCTCGAAATGTTTCGAAATTCTTTGAAATTCATGAAAATATTTTTAAATCTCTTGAAAATCGATGAAATCTTTTTTAATTAGTTAAAATATTCGGAAAACCCTTGAAATGCTATCCAAAAAACATTATTTGTAATAAACGTTTTTTCGAGTAAACTAAAACGTTCTGAAAAGTTCTTGAATTTACGGTCATTTTTATCTGGAACAAAATTGCTCTGAAAATTTTGGAATATTTTTAAATGTTTTTGCATATCTCTAAATTAATCAATAATTTCGAAATATCTTCGAATTTTTCAAAAAATACCAAAATGATTTAGATTACTATTAAGAATTTTTTTTTCTGAAATTTAAAAAAAATCTGGAATGTTTTTGAACTTTCTAAAACATTGTGGAATTTTTTTAAATATTCTATTGTGAAATAATGTTCTGCTTTGATTTTTTATGATATTGTAAGAAAACTTTTAAAATACAGAAAAAAATGAAAAAATAAATAAGTACGTGACAGATAGTGGAGTATAAACTTTTCGAAATACACCTTCTCTATGAATAAGCTTAGTCAGCGTAACTACAATTTTAACGACCTGTTCTATTTCTTATTATTTTTTTCTTCTTTTTCCCCACTTGCAAGGGATTCTATATCATATTGGAGATCATCATCTAGGATAAAAAAAAAATTATTATTAATTTAATCAAATGTCGCTTAAAAGACGACTTTTAAATATTATTAATACAGCAAACATTTGATATTATGATGGGTTAAAAAAAATAACCTAGCACTGAAAAGTTTCAAATTATTGAAATTTCAACCTAATACTTAAATTATTGACCAGAAAAGATCAATTCTCAATCAAAAATATAAGATTAGACTTTTCAACCGAAAAGAATAAACTTGCAACCAAAAATAGTTTGATTTTCAAACACTAATTTTCAAGTTAAAGGATGAATTTTTGACAAAAAAGTTGAATTTACAACTCAAAAATAAGCATTTTCTATCAAAGTAATTCAATTATCAACCCAAAAGAAAAGAACAGAATTTTACAAAAAAAAGTGAATTTTCAACATAAAAAGATCAATTTTCTAACAAATATGGAATAGCTACACTTTCAGTTTAAAAAATCCGCTCTTCAAACAAAAAAATGAACTTTCGACTTATCAGTTGAATTTTCAACCCAAAAGAAGAATTTTCTATCAAAAAAGACAATTTTTCAACAAATGGATGAATTTTCAATCAAAGAGATGAATTCAAATTTTCAACCAAGAAGATTAAATGACTATCAAAAAAGATGAATTTTCGACTAAAAATGGAATACATACTTCAATTTTAAGTTAAAAAATTAATTTTCAACTAATGAAGTAAATTTTTAACAAAAAAGATTGATTTTCTACCAAAAGACATTCATTTTTATCAAAATAAATTAATTTTAAACCAAATTTTGAATTTTTCAAGGACTATATAACCCAATAGTTAAGTTCTTAACCAAAGAAATAAATTTTCAACCAAAAAATTAATTTTCTACCAAAAAATATTATTTTCTACCAAAACAATAAAATTTTCAACCCAAAAAGACGAGTTTTCAACAAAATATGTGAATTTTCAACTAAAAAAGATCAATATGCTAGCAAAAATGGAATAACTACTATACCATTAAGCCATTTCCCTTTCGGCGAGCCTCTAGGGGTAGGCGTAACACTACCCGATTCGGGTAGTGTTTCTAGGTGGATAGTTTCTTGTAGTAAATAACTACA